>JWHW01032037.1:239807-259184 GCA_000931545.1 Papilio glaucus | reverse complement strand
TTTTCAGTCATACATGTCCACCGGTTTTAAGTTATATGTCTTGAAAGCCTGGAATTACGAAAAACGACTTAACGGATATGTATGAAATTTGGCAGAGGGATAGATTATAGTCTGGAATAGCGTATAGGCAGCATACTTTTTATCCAGGAAAATGTACGGTTCCCATGGGATATAGTTTTTTTACAGGTATCTTCGTTTATAAAAAGCGATGTACATACACATCGCTTTTGTATGTTTGCTATAGATTCCAAAACGGCTACCCCGGCGAAGTCGGGGCAGGTCACTAGTAAACCAATAATCCCAACTTATTATACCCCTAGGATACTCCGGGGAAGAATCTAATGGCAAGCTGCAGGCTACAGGAGGTCACAACGGGACCGACGTACAAACCTGCATACTCACGAAAAACATTACCGTTTTTCTGGATCAGGCGGGAAAAGTTACAATCAGTGACAGGGGAGTATCCAATTGCCTCTTTAACATGCAGCAGTGTCATAAATAAGACATGAATTAGTGAAATATGGTTAAATGTCTCAAAATATTTTAAGCCCTAACCATATTATTTTTTATGATCAACAATCATCGTGATTAAAATGTGGATAGAGTCAATATGTTATTGCGACAACCTGACAATTTAACTTAGTTCATGGTTCCAATATCGGTAGACAATAGACCGATTACAGTAATCAAGACTATTTAGAATATTATAATTTTCTGAATATCAAGTGTCACTTAAAAATGTGTAGGAAATTACGGGTATGCTGCATTAAAACAAATAAAAAAGACTCTACTACACAGAGTTAACTCAGAGACAAACAACTCCACACTAAAGAGACGTGGAACGAAATTGAAAAGAATCAAGCAGAGATCGTACACGTGTTACTTTGTTAGAGAAATACTTTTAACGTTTAAAGCTCCTTTCAAAGACAAGAAAATAAAAGCTCGCGCCCGCATTTAAAATTCATTACTAACGTTTCATCTTGTTTTTACTTCGTGTTTAATTTAATTTAGCACTCAATTTCTACGTCAGAAATGAGTGAAGCGAAGTTCACGTATAATTAGAATACGTTGTATAGCCGACTGAACTGTAGATCCATTGGTCCGAATTTGGGTTCATATCCGGCTCAAAGGACCATATTTAACTCTAGCTGACAACGACGAACAGTTATGACAAAAAAGTCAATACGTAATAAATAGATACAACAATAGCGATAGGTATATACATAATTTTCACTATTAATGTTTTTTTTTAACTACCAATAAAACTAATGCATTGAATAACAAAAATAGCAAATTTTCCAAAAACGTTAAATTATTTATTACGTATTAGTTTTTACGTATTTTATTTTAAGGAATAATAATAAATAATAGGACTTATTTGACATACCATTATCTTAAATACGAAAAGGTAATGTGTTTAAAACTAGGGAGCAAATGAATAATTTGTTTAGTAATGAATTATACCATCACAACTCCCTGAAACCATCGTAAGTTACCCTAAATGGGAAAGTAAATGGAACATATATTGACAATCTATTAGTCATGCTGAAACCTGACAAGGCGACATCGGAAAAAGGGACGTTCCTTTCACGGCTGCCGGCTCGACGTCACTATTTCAGCCGACGGCCACCATTTGTCACCGATTTGATATATTGTAGAGGATGCGCCCATAGCTATTGAGCTGCTTTCGGTCTTCTAACGAATTCATTACCTACTCTCGTTTTGTAGTTTTATTAAATTTTCTTTTATCAAATCTTTTACTAATGTTACAAAATTTTATCACTGCCTGATACATTATAATGTTTTATTGAGTATTAAAAAATATATGAAAAGAGAAAAAAGTATAAAATTTTCACTTATGTGGGAAAAACGACTGGGAAAAAATACCACAACCTCACAGAAGATTGGCGTGAAGTAGAAGTATTCTGCGTTCCGTCTGATGTAGTGCCGTAGGCACAAATCTAGTCCTACTCTCCGTCCCATCTTTTTCTAATAAGAAAGTGATGGGAAGGGAAAGAGGATTTGATGGGCAAGGTTGGATAGAAAAAGGAAATATCATTTTCTTGTCCATTCCCTCCTCTGTTCATTGAAGGTAACGCATCTACAACTTAGCTGCCATTAGCTTGGTAATCGTAAATAAAATGAGAACTTTTTTATTAACTGTCTCATAAATTGAAGAGAATGAAAAGAACTAATTGAGAATGAACGATACTATAATTGCCTTTTCTCAGGTCCTTTAGTGAAAACGCAGTCTTGAGGGCTTTAAGTTGTTTTGAGGATTCAGTCAGGGAGTAAAGTAAATAATTCACTTTAAGTGAAGTGTCGAAGTTAAACTGTGAAGTAAATATCCGATTTCAATATTATAATACTTTAGACTTTATGACTTATATTTAAAGACTTGAATTTAAACAAATATATTTTTCGTATATGTTATATATATAATAATATAATAAAGAGAAAAGATTTGATTGTTTATTTGGTGCAGATGCACACCGACCGGTTGTTGCGGTCACTACTGGACCGATTAAAAAAAAAACATTCACCGATAGAATGTGACCTCACAGACGACAGGTGTTAAGCAAAGGTATTGACTTCTGTGTTTTGTCTGATGAGTGCTGAGGCATATTATATTCAAATCTACTCGCATATTTGTCCCACTTCGTATTTATTAACTTCCAACAAAGTAAAATAATTATAGATATTTTGTGTTGAAATAATAAGAACAACTCACCTGCTCCACCCACACGTTGGTAGTCATTATTTGATTTTTCAGATTCTGAAAAGAAAGAAAATTTACATATTAATAGAATTACTCTTTGGTATAAAATAAGTTGTTTATTACAAAGATCTAAGAACTCAAATCGCTTCTTGTTATTACCTCTTAAAATAATTTGACTCGAAAATAAGAGTATGAAATTGTACAGCGAAAAAAATTATACACACAGACAGACAAACCAGGTGGGTTATTTTTCGCCTGTATATACGTATGTTTATACTAAATTGACCGATTTTGAAGAAGCGTTTTATGATTCGCATTCTTCCCCGGAATGTAAGTACATGAAGTCAGCAAGAAACTCTTAAACTTATAAGTAATTTTATTTTTTTATAAACTAATCGTTACTTGTTATAATTTTTTCTTAGATGTATTTGTTATTCGTAATAAAGCATCGTATTGAAAATTGACAGTGAAAGTCAAGGTCACTTTTAAGGTGAACCGAGATCTTCTGCCACCTTACGTAAATGTATTTTTTGGTATGGTAGAAAGGAGTAGACAAAAAATGCACACTAGTAGCCCAAAATATACGTATATATATAAGGTTAAAGCTTTACAGTTAGCATAATGAAAAATTCTAGCTCAATGAAAGGAAATCTAAAGCTTTTGATATACACGAACCGGCTACGAATATCATTCGATGTTCTTCGATCATCTTTTTAGAAACGAGCAACTTCGCTAAAATACTCAGTTTCCAATTGGCGTGAACGTTTAAAGTTTAACTAACTTTGATAATGTACTCGTATAATATGTTTCATCGTATCGAGATTTTCAATTAAATGTTGGACTTATTAACTATAGAATTCTCACGCGCTACGCGCAATGAGCAGTCAGTTCATCTGGTCACTTGCGTACTATATGATGCCACAGATGCCTATCTGCAACAAGCTAATGAGTTACACATGCATTGCCTTCCTCTAATGTCGGAGAAGTGGATAAACAAAATAAGGATATTTCTTTTTATCCATTCTCTCCCTTTTTAAATCCGATCCAAAGAAAAGGATAGGAAGAGGAAAAAACTAGGATTAGGCCTTCGGCACCTAACTCACCAGACAAAACGCACAAATTCGTGATCTCTGGCTTCGGGAATATTTATTTGTAATCCGCCCCAGCTTATGGAATCTAAAGGGAACATACATACTTATGCACATCACCTTTTATATACGTAGATATACACTTATAAAAAAAATATCCTACGGGAACCTTACATTTTTTCAGGATAAAAAGAATCTATATAGGTACTATTCCAGACTATAATATATATATGGGCCAAATTTCATACAGATCAACAAACATCCATACACCTATACAACAATTTCGCATTTATAATATATATTTGTAGGATATAGTATAAATATATTATCCCTTTATAAGTACGTAATATTAGTATTAATTTATGAGACCTTATATATTTACCAGAACAAAAAATGTTTAACTTATCAATAATTAGAACTAAACCAAGTATAATACATTTTACCCCTAACCCAGTCCAAAAAGTGAAATTCAATTTGCACGTCGAGTGGAGCTAAAATCTCAATGACCGTAACACTCGGCATCTTTCTCGTTCGGTCATATCGACCGGGGCACATTCCTCCCCCGCCTTGTCCCGGGCCAATTATAAAGTTTAATGACATGTCAACACTGTCCTCACTCACACGCGCTTTCATTTACGTACCCAACCTGTTTTATAAAGTGTCAAGAAAAGATCGATTCGATTAGACATTAATTGGTATGGAGTGAAACTAATTATCTCAATGTTTATTTATTTAAGCATTGATTGCTCTGTGAGCTCCGACGCCTAAAGACTTATATTTAAATAGATAAAATAGATATTTTAAATATAAATAATTGTAGCTTACTTTGACATACTAAGATTTTGGAGCCACTTCTAAATATGGTAGGCCCATGCAATCATTAGGGAATCTAGTGTGGGTACTTAGTAGTACTACTAGTCTCGGGTTTATCCTAATATTATAAAGGGGAAATAATGTTTGTTTATAATCAATTGAACCGATTTCAAAAATATTTTCAAAGCTATTTTGTTTACGGCTAAATAATATAAAAATTAAACGAATGAAATTATATACATGTATTAGTTAACATTGAGGCAGTCATTGTTCTGTAATCACAATCTGTTGGATTGTAATATTTAATTATAAATCTTAGAGACACTAAGTTATAAAAATGAGTACACTCGTGCAGAAGATTCAGCTCGATTCAGCATAATTAGCAATGTTACTTTGTACAGTATTATTTTTGTGAATATTTTTTAAATGATCCAGTTCACTGAAGCGTATAAGTGGAGAACCTTGGAAAGGGATTTCGGCCCACAGATAACTTTGGTTGCGAAAAATTGTTCATAATTCTAATTGTGTCTGGTGTTTACGAGTTTATGGGCGTAAATAAATTTCAAATAGAATATACTAAGATACCCTAAGCTACTCCTACCCTAACTAAGGCGCACTAGAACAACAGAAAACCTACATTCTGTGACTTTTAATTAGAAAACTATTTGCTCGAAAGCAACTTCTTGGTGAAAAAAGGTATTACAAGGAAACAAAAGTAATCTATACTTCCCGGCAAACATCTAGTTTATTTGAATTCCGCCCTCCGCGCATTTATAGCATTGCTAACAGAAAAGATTTTCGATATCTTTAATCAAATGTAAGGGACGTCCTCCGGGTATAGTATTTCCATTTTTATCAACCACAAATGCTTTCATGAGCAATTTATTTTTTTCCACGAATATATTAAAGGTCGAAAGGGAAAAGTACGATTAGAATCATTCTAGATGATTTTCTTTGCGTGCTTATTTGTATAACTCTGTTAATTCTTCCATCCATAGAATGTAGCGGACCTCTGGTTAAGGAGCCGTGATATTAACTTAGGTCCATTAGGATATTATTTTAAGATTGTAAATAAGTGTGAACATTGACGATCAGGAAGAAATAATTCAACATTAATAAGAAATCAGCTCTCCCTTCACTTTACTATTAGATAAGACAAAGAATAGAACAGGTATTCATTTCACCAATGACCAGAAATTCCTCGATCTTATAACCAACGACAAGTAATCGTTTCTGCGTTTCTTTCGATACATGCAATCCCCCTTATTACAGTAAGGGAGGTGCACTTTTCCTACAAAAATGTTGGCTATACAACTGGTGAACCTCTTGCCGATATATTACCTTGTCACATGAAACCAAAGACCAGTGGGTTTATATTATTCCCTAAGGCGGAAAAAAGTAGTGCATTTAGTTTCAATATTGTCGAGCTTTAAGCTCTAGTATCGTACTAGTGGTACTAGAGTATTCACAAAGTCAAAACGCTGAACTTATAGCGTGGTTCAGCGACAGACATCGCGCGGCGCGGACACAGCTGATGAGTAATTAAACTTTGTAATTGGATGAGGCGAGGTCAGCCAGGCTCCGTGAACTCCGATGCGAAAGAGCTGTTTCAGAAGCAATTGTCGGGCAAACGTTAGTTATTAAAATGGTTAATTAAGTTAGAACACTCTACAATTTTCCTCTTTTGAAAACAATTCTTAGTTTCTATCCGAAGATCTCCATTTTTTTTAACCTTTCCAAAGCAGGAAGCAGGGGAATACCTATGTGTTCCATCGAAATCTCTCTCTGTTTATGGAACGTTTATTGTTATTAATAAGACAAAGGAAAGGCTTTATTTGTATGCAATAAAAAATTACCTATGAGTGGTTTCTAGGACCACTACTAGAGGAAATTAAAAAGAACAATGTAAGTACTTTCATCGTTCACAGTAAAAACTGTAAAAGTTCATATTATTGTTAGTCTATCTGACTTTTCTCCCAATTTTATCAATTTTAAGTTTTCTCTATCCGTGTTAAATGTTCTCGCAAAAATATCTAGGTAATTCTAGAAATTTATAGATCGTTGACTAGTGGCGACAATCACTGAGAATTCTTAAGCACTTGGTGGTGTAACGAAAGCTCGGGATTGGGCGGCGGCCAACTATTCCACGAAATTCGCTTATCTCGTTAGTGATTTACTGAAAACTCCGAATGGAACTCACACAAGATAACTTACTGTAATAAAAAAAGTCTTCTAACGTACTTTAAGTATGTAGTGTTGAGCGTGACATTTCTTTTCTCTCAGTTCAGGGATAGCAAAATACATTTCGGTCATATTCTATTAACCTTATAACGGACGGTGAATTTTGGTATTTTGTCAGTATTTATCTTGATGAGGTATCTACAGCTACAACAGGCTTGAGGAGGCAGAGCCTAAACCTCTTTGCAGTAACTAATGGCACTTTTGGGACCCATTACTTGATTTGTCTTGCACTACAACATCAACCACCATAAATAGTGCCTTAAATAAAGAAAATATAAATTAGTTATTGTCGCTCGATCTATATTGTAAAATTGAGTCCATTTACCTTTTATTAATTAAATATATTACAAACATTTTTTTTAAAACGAAATTCTCAAATCAAAGTCCATCGGACACAGGTTGATTTTGTTAAATAAAATTGTGTCAAAATATTTATGTGTTAAACGAGCTTCATAAATAGTCAGATCCTTTTTTACCTACCTCTTCAGTGATTTTATCAAATGGTAAAAACTAAGGGTTATATGTACGTATAAAATTTAAACACGCTGCATGAAATTTACAAAATGCGAAGAATTTGCGAAAATTGTAATCGTTCAGAAAATAATATTCTTCTATAAAAATACATTTAGAAAATGCTCTCGGTAAAAGGTTTGAGATGAAAGTTCGGAGGGTCGAGCTTTCAATTATGTAGACTTGTTTATTTTATTAACGATGTAGATTAGTTTAGGTAAAGTTTTAAATATTTACGTAACGTGTACACATCGCATTTCAAAAGTAATTTAAAGCTGTTGTGTGTAAAACTTTTAAATATTTTATAGTTATTACGCATTAACGCTTTTAATTGATACAGGGTAGGAGGATCTAATAACTAATAGGGTGTATTAAATGTATTTGAAGTCTTGTATGACAAAATGACTTTATTTGGATTGTGAAAGTATAGGTAATGTATTTTAGCAGTGGTAGAGCCCGCAACAACATCTATTGCGCTGGCTGTCTGATGAGTGGGGTGCCGGAGACCTAATTCTAGTTCATATCCCCATTCTATCCTTTTTAACAAAGAAAGGAGAAGATAATTTGACGGGGAAGCGGATGGATAGGAAAAGGATATATCCTTTATTCTATTTATCTCGTCCTCTGTCCATTAAAGATAGGCAACGCATCTCCAAGCACAGTACATACAGCAGTAAGTACTGCTTATGGGAAGCAGTCACTTAGTATCAGATAATGCGTATGTTCGTTTGCCATCTTTTTCCATTAAAAATATAGAAATATAATATAGATGATAAAACATACGTAATTCACCGAGTCGAAGTCTTCTATGAGTTTTCAAAATACTAAATAAAATTAAAATTATTTTAAGAGTTAAAAAAGAAAACATACGAAATATAGAAGAAGAAATAACTATTAAATATTAAGTCGACTACATAAATATCTTGCTTGCAACTTGGGATTTGGGTCTGAATTTCTAGATTTAAAGCTAGCTTACTTATTCGCTAGTTACCTACCAAAAATTAAAACATTAATGAGACTATGTCGCGAGATCTCATTAACTTGCGTAGCGCGTGGAGAGAGTTCAAAGGTGACATTACTAATTTCTATCCAGTACGCAATGAAGCTAATGAAAGCCTCAAAGATAATTAAGCATTTACGCGATTAAGACGTCGCGTACACGAGCTCAGCTCAGCCAATTCCGTTGCCATTTATTATTACACTAATGAGCTCTCGCAGTATTACGTATCACAATTCCTTTTATAACGTCACAAAAGCATATCATAAATCAAACGGACCAGTACAAGTTGACATCTTTTTAATAACCTTGTGCTGAATCATATCCCCTTTGAGTATGCGGCTATCGCTAGTTCAGGATGGTAACAGCTCGTTGGACATCACGTTTTTTTTCTGTTTTGTTTTTCTATCACGAAAGGGAGACGATTTTCTCCCTCAAGTTTTCAATCTCATGTAAGGCCTTGTTACGATAAGATTTCGACCATAAGACATTCCAAACCACCGAGCACATCCTTCTAAATTTAGTCACAACTTTTAAGTCAGTAAAAAATATTAATATATATATATTTCATTTAATACAAATAAAACATGAATGTGTGGGTACTTTAAACGAATGGCATGTGCTACGATCGTAATTTGTGTTAACACGTGTATTATTACCAAGCTTAAAGATCAATTCCTTTGAACGTTAATGACTGAAGCGTATTCACGGATTACACACAATTACACACATTTAACGCTTGAAGTGTCAGGATTATTAAAGACGGATACAGTAATGGAACTACATTTGTAATTGGTTTAAGTTGTGTGTTGTTACGATTTGATGTTCTTAATTTAGCAATATACATTAACGTGATATATAATCCTACGCTTTGCTATCTTGCAATTTATCATGTCCACCGAGTTATAGCGTATATTGGTTTTTCATTTAAAATTCGGATATTTACAAATGTATTTCAGAATTTTTCAAATCAAACTCGGACTTGTATAAATCACTTTAGGTATATTTCAAATCAAATCGAATTTGATTTTTAAATAGCTGAATTTAATATGTTGAAGTCCTAATTTACAATAAAAAAATCGATAAAATCAATAACCGATAAAGTTGATCGTAAAATGAATAAATCGGTATTAATAAAATTTGTGTAATTTTATTTTGCGTATTCCTTTGTACTTACAGGTACGTGTATAATGAGCTGTTACAAAACTTTTCTAAATCCTACTAAAACAAGCATTTATGTACGATGGGTGAGATAATCTTTCCTGAGCTCTTTAGGGTGGTTACACACGTGTAACTTTTACCCTAGGCTTGCGGTTGTTATACTAATTAGTGTCCGTATCACCAATGTTTTCTAAGGCTTATAGTTATTTCGCTACAATTAAAACTAGTTGTTGTAACTTTAAATAGAATAAATAAGCCTTTACGTCCGTAACCACAGATGGACAGAGATTACTAACCATTTAGCACAACCCTGATATTTGCTCGTTGGTTATGGGTACTGTTAATACCGCCTTTTTTACTATGTCACTAATCTGGTCGGTATAAGTTCGCCTAGGATGTCTCCTACTGATAGTCACAATAAAAACTGACCATCAAGTCACGTAAAACAATTCGTAATTGCCATTATATACTTAGATTATTATTTAACTCATTTGCATTAATAATTTATAATAAGTCAGCTAGTTACAATTAATATATACTGTAGTTTTATAGGTCAGACAAGTAATTAATTATTAGGTTAGTCACTTCTTAAAGTCTGGACTTTTTTCTTTTTGATGGAATTTTTGTTAATGGAGATTAACTAAGAACCAACAAAAACGATTGTTCATTATAATTAGACCTTTTGAGGTCAATGGAGCCTCCAATTATTTATTACAAGTCGACTCTTTTAATGCAGTTTAAGAAGTTAATTTACATGAAAATGTTGTAATCTTATGTAAGTTTTTCGTTTATGTTACTTTAAATTAATTACATCTCATACACATGGTTATATACCTTTAAAAATAGTGATTTTACATAATATATATATTCCAAAAGGAATATTTATTAGCATGCACGATTTGCGCCGCCATTTTGCCGTCATCCGCAGAAAATAAAGAGGGAAGATTTTTTACGAGCAGGCCTCAGGAGGATAAGAAAATATCCCTTTTCCATCGTTACTCTGACTTACTGTGACCTTGTTGGGGCGGGCATAAATAAAAAGGCTGAGTTCTCGACGTTTCTAATAACAACCGACCTTCATCATAGCTTCCTTTGTAATACACGTGACCAAGATAGTTTACGTTGGCCAGTTCACTAAAGCCTCTACTTACAAAAATTTTACGATGGAAACTGACGTAGATATTGCGACGAAATAGGTATTGCGAGGGATCAGTGATGTCTGGTTAAGCATTAAAGGCACAACAAAAGTAACGTTCAACGTTGACTTTATATTCCATGTTCCTTATTGAAAAATAACACGCTAGTGTTCTTACGGATTTCTCGGCAATCAATTAAAATTGGATTTATGACGATCTACATAACAGTTTAGTTTAATGTAAAGATGTATATTGGTGACTGTTGTTAGATACATTAGGCCGTGTGTGAAGTCGGCCATCTTGAAAATTTAAAATTAATAAGAGACCTGTGAATTAATCAAACAGCAAATAGCAATTTAGTTAATTCTTAACTAACAATATTCTACATTTTAATAGATATACATTTAATTCATTATAATTTGGTCAGACAGCCTAACGTTACATCAAAAATTATAGACCACTGCAACTTAGAATTCACCTACACTTGCCAGTTTCATCTTTGCTCTTTCAAAAGAAACCTGCCATTTTTCTTTAAAAGTATTACACCTCTATTACCCTCATGAAAATGTCAAAGGAACAGAAGTACAAATAGAGTATTATATTTCAGAAAAATTATGTAATAGATAATAAAATTTTGTTATCAAAATTGAATATAAGAAAACGAAGATACCCAAACGGCAAATGCGCAATAAAAAACGAAAATACAGACACAACTGAGCCAAAAACCACGACCGCATAAACGAATTTATATTGTACATGACCGTGCTGTAAAGGAGATTTTTCATTGTACGTAGAATTGCACTGGCGTTGTTCCAGATTCATTCGTCATCGGTGAGACGACGCAGCAATTGGCAACGGATTCCGTTCGCAATCTGCAACTATAAATGTAGACGGTATTAACTGCATCAGACAGTTTGCTTTTTAGTCTAAAATATTGATTCAACTACTTTTTATTATGACCTACTGCCAGTTTAGTGTATATGATATTTATTTCCTGTTGATTTCTTTGATAGTACCTGCCTGGACGCGCTGGAATTTAATAATTTAAAGAAACCATTTAATACTATATATCTTTTATTAAAATGGTATAAATAGAGATTGCTATGAGTAAAATATTAGAAAGGAAAGGAAGCCCTTTGAAGAGATTACGATCCAAGATTCAAGTCTGTATTGTTAAAAATATCGGTGCCGCTACTGAAAAAGCATCGAGTAACGATCTGTTTGAAAGGAAATTTTTATTTCTGTTTTCGCTTCTCATTTTACCTCGAACCGGAAACATTTTGTATGTAAAAGGTACGCTTTGTTGGAACAACTGACTATACATATTTTTCACTGCTTCTAATATTTTTGAGTTATTTTTATGATAACTAAATTACCAGCAAGATAATAAGGAAGCGCCAATAGCCTAATAGTTAAGGGTACTGACTTCCGATCATGAACTCGTATGTTCGAATCCGTCATAAGACTATTGTCGTGAATCATATCCTATCACAAGCTCTTAAGCTTAGTTGGAATAGTGTAAAGAAATTATTTTTATTCTAATCTATTTTTTCCGGGTATATCCTTAATATCCTTAAGCTGCGGCCACAATTGTGTCAAAAATGTCTAGGCATAAACAACTAATATAATTTTATTTATATACAGACAAAATCTCGTTTGTTTTAATTTGTTCGATTAATCAGAGTAATGAAAAATATAACAAAATCTGTCAGTCCGTTATCAAAGGTTTACCCTTTCTAAATGAAATGAACAATACCACTTTATGCGAAATAAAACTTTTAATTGCTTTTTAACGGTCATCCTCGGTGTTGTGAGTCGTGCCATTTATTTTGCGACAGCCCTTAGTGCAAGTGTTAATGAAAATGGCTTCCCATGGAAATGGGCTAAAGTCTGAAAGCCTTCTGTGCGAAAGTTAACAACGTTTTGCGCTTGTTAAAATTTTCTACGCCTTATTTTAATTCAGGGCTATATTTACCAACGGTTCCAGTAGAAATTTTGGAACTTATCGATGGATATTTTTGTTTTTTCATTATCCGATACCGTGGCTGGATCATGACCACCCGTGTAAGTAGTGGATTTTTTATTTCTTTAACAAGACGCATTTTGGAAGGTGAACGACAACCGTAGGTACTCAGAACAATTTACGTGTACAAAACCTTATTTAAGGTCAAACAGTCAATACAGAAGTCAGGTACAGTCGAAGCCGTCCGCGGTATTCCACTTACGGAAAAATTGCCTTGTTCCTTGCAACGAGACAAACTCCGCCCTTTGTTAGAAATAACCAATTAGGTAGCAGTAAGTTATGCAAACGAAGGGATAATAGTGAAAAGCAATCAGTCGTGTACTGTTTTGCATCCCTATGTCCATTTATAACTACTGTTTTTGTTTTCTGTTCTTAAGTTTTACGACTTCTGCTATTCACGTTCAGATATTTCTGAATACTCTATAGTTACAACATTGACCTACCATTTTTCGTACAAACAAATTTAAAAGCACCAACGTATTGGTTATATTTTCCGTGTCTTCATCTCAAGGCGTACGAAACGTTCAAACGATTGTCGCAAGATGGAATACCGCCACCTGTCCGGATAGTACAGGCATAGCACATAATGCTCTATTCATAAAACTACCACAGTCGGGTAAACGGTTCAACTGATATTACGAGACTAGACCTAGCTACATCAACAATCACAGAATAGAATTACAGATTCATTTCTCATGAAGCTGGACCAGATGATGATTATTCATGATCATGCCTACACGCGAAATACGCGGAAGTCGTGAAATTGCGACAATATAGCCCTCAACTACCAACTAAGGCGTTGCACAAACGTGGTATTTGTGTCTTGTGTGGGATACTGACTAATATCTGTATCAATGCACAGCTATTGGGCCTTGAGAATTGAAATTTTGCACAAATTCGTAAGATTCGTAAAGATCTTAAATAGGAAATTAATGTTTGTATGAATAAAATACCCGTGCAAAGCCGCGTCGGGTTGCTAGTTTTTATATAATCAATATGAAATAACCCAATCACTAACAGATCCGAACTAGCAGATCCATTTCTCGCCCTTTGAAGGAGGTAATGGACTAGATGCTAAAAAGATAAGGTTTATGGTATCAGACAAAACGCGGAATTAAAGTGTCCCATTGAATTCCTGGCACTTCATCACCGATCCCAGTTCATCCGTAAAACTGCTATTCCTGGCTCCACCAGCGGTTTGCTTTCGATTTAATTCCAGAAGCTTCTTCAGTGTAGACCATTAGGAATATTAGTATAATATTCTTACTACTATGAGATACAATTATATCTGAAAATATAAAATGTTATTTGTAAGCAGAAAGAACGAAAAAATAGCCACGAAGTAATCTTGGAAGTAGGCTTAAATTAAATTGAACGCTTGGCTGAGCTTATAAAGTTTTGGTAACGCAACTTGCTCGCTTACTGCTCAGCTATTTGAGTGTCCTACTTTTCTTATGGATATATTAAAAGAAATGAAGTTTTAAATTTAATTAAAAAGTATAAATTAAAATGTTTCTGAAACTGAAATACGTATATTACAAGTTGAAGAGTAATATTTCATAATACGCTCCTTTTCGTAGAAGTCCCCTAGATAAGGTATTACGGCATGTTTTGATACTCTTAGAGCAAATCTAGACATAGAAATGTTTATTTTATTATCTATTTCATCTCCACTAACTTGGATTAAAAAAAAATTTCCTGTGATTTGTAATATAACTAGTAATTTGTTATATTAAATTCACTTGTCATCATCATCTCCCTGCCTTTTTCACAGTCGTGTGGGTTCGGCACGGTATGATTGTAGTCCATACTGTATAGGTTTTGGCTACAGTTTTTACAGCCGGCCGCCTGCCTGAAGCTAACCCACCTCAGGGATATTATATTAAAATTACTTGTATAATTTATTCTTTAATAAAATCTTTGAAACTGTAGTAATATTTCCTTTCAGTAATTGAAATGGAAAATTCTTCTGAATTTATTTATTTATTTTAAACACATTTTATTATTGTAAAAATAAATGTATTACGCATTGTGGGCTACACAGGAATCACAACTTAATGCTTCCGTGCGAGCAAATACAAACAAATTAGATTTGGGCAAACAGCGTCAGAGCCGGCACTCGCCATCCCATCCAATTTAATTAGGGTTGCGCCACACGACGCGGCGAGATAACGCGCGTCCAAATCGACCGGAGCCGTGCCGTCCCATTGATTCCGCTTGCAGTTAAGGTGTTTCAACACGATAATCTTGCTCATTTACTTAAAAGTTACCCTTAAACGTATTTTTAAAACAAACATTATTAAAATAATTATTCTTCATTATTCAAATTAATAATCATTATTCTAATAAATTTGCTTTGACACGAAGGAATTTGATTCTTCGTATATTGTGGGTATAGTAAAGGATTGACAAGCCAGCTTTTTTACCCACTCATTACATGGGTATCTTCAAGATAAAAGTAAATAGGCCACTGCAAAGCAGAACCATCTTTAGATCATATTACTGTTTATCATTAGGTTGGATTTCTGTCAACAAATAGTTTGTTCTTATGTAGAAAAGTTAAAAAACTCTGTTGAGCTGCTTACCAGATGTTAGATTATATGAAGCACAATGAAAATCGATATGGATTGAATGTAGAAATAACGTCGTACATAGAAATTTGTTTCTTCTCAGTTTCCTTTTCGTTTAGGTATTATGTATTTTTCTTGTGAAAAATAAAAGAAATATGCGCTCCTGCCCGTAACTGTCGTCTGGGTTAGGAAGTGGAGGTAGGGAGAGTTTACGGATTTCTATTTGATGCGATCCTGGCACACCTCTCAAGTTTTTTCTACATCCATACATCTACGCATACATGCTCGTCGATTGATCGATCGATGATCGGAGTATCTGTTACTCCTATCTTTCTCGTTATTGACGGTTTATCTTTTTCCCAACCTTTTGTGCCTTTTCTTTTTACATTCGGGTGTTACCTTTTCTATGTAAAATATTGGAAAGATTTTGTTAGCTCTAGTATGTGGTATAGAACATAACTGAGGCAAGATATAAGCATAAATTATTCATAGCTTAATTTCATCGTAGCTTTACAAAGTAACGTATTTCTGCCCAAGTTGTGAGCTGTATTGGATAGTAAAAATATTTGTATTGTACTCTATTTATTGTACATAATTTGCTAATACTTCAAAGAAGGTTATTTAAATAGAAAAATCATTTGTGTAATTGACTAATATCCTAAGTAAGTCACCTTATACTAGGAGATGGTTCTAAAAAATAGTCTAACTTCAGATTCAAACCCACTATCTTATGCTTCGCAGTTCCTGAAGCATTGGGCGTCTCATATATAACGAAGGTATCGTGTATTACACATACGTCCAACTTCCTGGATGGTTATTATAACCCTAAAATAACATCAATCCCTCAGGCGAATGTAATGGAACGATATAAAAATAAAAGCGTTTTAATCAACGTTTGTTGATAGAAATTAAACTGCGCATCGGGCTCGTTTATCAACTGCCTCGAGATTACCTTTAAATCCAAGGGCTCAACGTAAACTGGGCTCCCTACGTCACTAGCGCCTGATACCCTCTGTAGCCTTAACAGGGATTTATGTGGCCGAATTAATGGAATTTAGCATTAAGCCTTTTTATAAAAAATAAACTCCTCGAATTCAACGGTTACAAAGAAATCTAAATACTTTAAAAGTGTTCTTAAGCTTGTCTGTACAAAAGATTTATGTTAGATACACTTACTTATTGATGTACCCACACTAACTGTGTTTAAACCTAAAAGGGATTAAATTTAAGATTTGACAATATACGAAATTTGTACCTTGTTTCACAGTAAGATGTGATTTTTGTAAGCAAAGGTTTTTATGTTAAAATTCGTAAAATCCAATTTTTTTTATTAAAAAACAAATTTTTCTCATATTTTTATACCTCTAGCTACCCGTTTTACATGATTTCACTTCTTTCATTGTGGAAATCATCAGGATTTCCACAAAATTACATTTCCAATGAAAATATAAAAAGTGTAATGGCCGCCATGTATGGCATATGACGTTTGTTTGTTTACAACAATAGTATCTTGCAATGAAACAAGGCTATTTGTGGAGTAGTACACTTTGTATTGTACTCAATCACTAGGCTATCTTATTATTTATAGATGACATGAGAATATTATTAAAGAATCGCGAAAGTTAATCCTAAATTTAGTTCAGTAACATTAGAAACGAAGCAAACAATTTCTGTAATATTAACAACGCCATCTGTATTAAGAGTAACGTCAAGATCCTAATTTCCATAGTGTCAACAGCAAGCGGGTAAATGAGGAATGCAACCCGTGTTTACTGTGTCGGGGTAGAATATTGCCCCGGGGATGACAAGGGAGGGGCAAACAAAACATACGGGCTGGTATAATGAATGGCTTAGATGCGGAATGCTCAATATGTTCCAATACAACAGTTGTACTGAAAAACAAATTGTATTTTCTTTATAAAAAGGTAATAAGATACATATGGTTATGAACCTAAATAGTTACTTAAAAATCCACAACTTTGCATTAGAACGTTAATAACATTCAACTTAAATCCATTCCTACCTTATAAAGACAAACAAATACAATTGTTTGCTATCAAAATATTTTATATATAGTTAAATAAGTACAACTGAATTGGTAAAATACGTCCGTATGCTTTACGATTCCAAATAATCAGCTCTCCTGAAACACATGCCGGCTGACGACGACGCCATTATTAGAATACGGCTCGAATATGAAATTCCATTACGTAAGGTTTACAGATTCGTTCTTTACTATGCTATATATTGTATATATGTATATGCATACTTAATTCTACTCTATGCATAGTGGCTAGACGTTTTGAATAAGACAATTAATTTAATACTAAATTATACAGTACAGAGTACTACAACATTTTTATCACGCTTGGAGAAATAGAGAACAACACACCCATCATCGTCAATTACTAATCGTTCCAGCGATGAACCCTTGAAACTTTGGGTCTCCAATCAAATATCTGAAGCCCTGCGACGACACATTTTATTTGTTTAATTGATGTATACTAAAAAGGGGAATGTATGCTTAGATATATCAGTGTAGAGGGGAGAGATGTAACCGTGCCAAGTTGAAATCCAAAATCTCTGCCTATCCCTTACGAGACGGAAGAGCTCTATTCCTTTAATTGTAAAGAGTAAATTCTCGTTGCGCACAAAGATCAATTGCTAAGGGCTCACAATCTAACCTCGGGCCATTATTCCTTGTTACGCTAACACGGTTGAGTTGGGACTATTAAAACTATAAAACATAGGGACATGGGGCAAGTAGATTGCTCACATTTTCTCATTAGCCTCTGGAAAGTAAGTAAAACTAAGTGCAGCGAAGCTTTATGCGGCAAACGTAAAGTAACCGCTGGAAATGTTAATGAGATAGAACGGCATCTAGAAAAAAGCGCAGAGTAAATAGGAAAAAATAAGGCGCTATGTAGTTAGCGAGGGATTTTGGGTTAGAGTATTGTTTAATTTTGTTTTTACTCCCATTTACGTCATCCTGTTTTTTTTTTTAATTACATTTTGTGTGACAGTCGTTTTTTTAAATAACTGGCTAATTTTAGTATAAGTAGAGAGAATTAAAAAAGATCTCTGTCCGGGTTAATATTTTCGTTCAGAGCGCTCAACACAGCATTAAAACGATAGTCAGTGCTAACTGTCGGCTGATGTACCAATACCAAGATATATCTTTGAAGCATTACGCAAAGTTTGGATTAGCCTGCTGTACGCCTTTATTCATACCAATGTACATTTCTTTGGTTTCAATAATTTAGAATAACAAAACAATTGCTTGAAATCGGATGAAAAAAATAATTCATTATTTTTATTTCATCCTTTGTGATTGAATTTATTGGGTATTAGTTATATCTATCCTCCGTAATTTTTTATTACCGCATCCAGAACTTATCGCTCTAAATTAATCCGGTTAGAGTGTCTTCCTCGTCTTCTTCCATATACTATACTACAGTGAGTTGTTAAGGTATGGGAAGAGGTTAAGTCACAGAAAAACTCACAGCAAAAGTAAAAATATCAACAAATACAAGCTAATATTCTGTATCAACTCACTCTGTTATATTATAACTATTCATAAGTATATAAATTCGCAATTCCAATGAATATTCAAAACTTAAACAACGTTATTGCATAAAAATACTGACTGCGGTGAAGCAGCAAGTTTATTAAGTGCCTTTTCCATTCCACGACTAATTACCATTGCTGGGGAAATAGTTCTTTTCTCTCTTGAGTGAACATGCGACATTATTTGTATAGAACACAGGAAGCCGAAGGAAACGTTTCTAGAAAATGCATGGCGTTGTAAAAACATTATATTAGTACGATTTTTACAATTTAATATTTTATTTTATTAAATTACATATCTACATACTACTACATTCAAACCGTGGTGCAAAAGATATGAAAGAATGCTTATTTGAAACAGAATAATATAAGTCCTCGTTGAAAATTGTTTGTGTTTGTTTTAATTTTTACTTTACCTCATCTCTGATTTGTTTTGTTTCTGGGGCTTTGGAATAAAAATATTTATGTCTTCATTAAACTATATTTGCAATTTAATTTGAATCTAGTTTATCTCCTCTTGAATTCCTTCACTCTTCATATTTATTTATATGG
>JWHW01032037.1:229634-239733 GCA_000931545.1 Papilio glaucus | reverse complement strand
TAAAAAATAATTATGTGACCATCAGAAGCTTTATTTAAATTGATAATAAATTATCATACATGCATTTGAGGTTTCATGTGAAATTTCATAAAGTTTATTTGACTAAAATTCTATCGACTTTAGTTATTAAATCCCATCGTAATACAACTATGAAAGTCCTATCGTTGCTTACGCAGCCTAGATTTTATATTATTAGATCATAAAGTCTGTATTTTAATTTAATTAGGTCAACTAAAACTAAAACCTAAGTGATAAATTAAAATGAAGATATTATAATGTAAATTTGGATATCTATACCATATTTCTACATTTCAAACGTATTTTGAAGGTAAAACAAACAACGAAAACGCAGAGAAAACCCATTCATGTTTTTGAAATAGTAATATTTCACCTGGCGTCTACCACTAAAGTTACAATCGATGTTTTATTACGTAGTCAGAGAAATCCAAACACTACTGTATGCCGATACACGGGCCAACACAAAGAACACGAAAAAGCTTCTAAAGTCACGTGATTCTAGCTCTTAACTCGTGTACATAAGATCGTACGTGATGGGACTCATACATAGTAAATTGCGACTACACCGGGCGATATTGGAGTTGGGTAAACTATTTTCTCCGCGTACTATCTCTTTTGAGCCATAGGAACTGTTTACACTGCACTACTCGACTTTGAACAGCACTATGTTTTGATGTAAAAATATATCGGAACACAAAACATTGTTCAAATTCGTCATAAATTAGAACAAATATTTAAGGTATTGATAAATCCTTGGATATATCGAATAATAAGTACTAAGTAATCGCCGCTCAAAAGTGTTCTAAAGACATGTAAAATGGTGAAAAAAGGATAGCGTAATAAAAATAATAAGAACAAAGAGGACACATGACGTAAGCTAAAAAAAAGCGTCTTAATTGTGACGGTTTCGAGTCTTCACTTTTCGACTGCTAAAGGCATATCTTCTTTTTTATTATAATATAATTGACCGTTACATGTTATTATAACTACAATACTATAATTATTTGAATTTGTTCATAACCGGTATACTTCGGTTGTTCGGACATGTTGAATTGAAATGAAGATAGTGTGGCAAGGCGAGTGAGTTTGTCGTTCTAGGCGAACTCATATCGACCAGGCTACATCTTTTCAAGAATCACTCTTTTTACAACTCCTAACTAATCCTATAATTCAAAGCCTAGAATAGTTCCTTGAGACTACACATTAACGCAATTATTTTCACTAGCGTGCTTATCTTTTGAATCCCAGAGTAACTTTCCTAACCAATATTATAAATGCGAATGTGAGTTTGTTTGTTACGCTTTAACTCCTTAAGGACTCAATCGGTCATCGTGAAATTTTGCACACACATTGTCAGGGATACAGAAAATAACTCGGGGACTTAACTTTGAACCCGAAAGTGAAACTTTCTCGAGGTATAAAATTATTAAAAGTTAATTTCTCGAGGTACGTAATACCTTCATATACAATATCAGTTGCCATGGTAATATTTCATGTTTTACAACTGTTAACAACTATTTGACACATGTTATCTATAATTCGACTTTGCGGAATCATCTTACGAAAATTTTCAGCGTGGAAAATGAGAAACGAATGTGTGGGAAGCCGCGGTAAACAACTAGTATAATATCATATAAACGAGATCGACAGAACATACAACTAATATTACTCTAGCGAGTGATGTTCAATTTATTGCCGAGATAATGGAGTCTAATTTAAATTACAACTTGACCTATATAGGCGACATGATTCGGGGGCTTAATGAGATCTTGCGATGTCCCCAACGCGTCTATAATGCAAGCGCCTTGCTAACTGGTGGCCTTATGACACGTGTCAAACAACTAGGTTAAAGTGACCATCATGCTAGGGGGAAATGTTCACCACTATTGTGGGTAACACACGGAAGACACGGTAGGGTGGGCACAAACTGTACATGAAGTAATAATTAATTTAAAATAAATAAACAGAAATAGAATATAAAACATAACCCTCTTCTGAGTTAGTCGGTAAAAAAAAATACAGCCAGTAATAAGTGACTGTCGGCAGAAGTGAAAACTCAAAAATGAATTCGACAATAGTTTAATAATAAATAATCAACAAAAAGCCCTTGTATCTTAACAATAAAATTCAAAACATGAAAAATTAATGAAAAAAAAGTTCGTCGAAAGTGTTCCAAATTCAAACAACTACCGAATGCCTTGCCTGATCACACTTTTCGTAACGCTTTCATCGTGTATTAGCTTTTACAGCTTATTCCCTAAGCTTGCCTAAAAAAGTTTTCACTTCAAAAATTGTGTATGAAAATTTTAATATGTAATCTCTACCTACTTTTAATTTCAGGATGATGTGAGACGTATATGTATTCACTTTCATTTACCGCAAGATTATATTTATGTTATTTCTTATAAGCTTTTGCTTGAAACCATAAATTTTCATTTAAAACTCCCGACGGGAAACTTTAGCACGAAAAGCAAACTCTGACAAGTGAAATAAGTTAAACAAAACCGCATTTATCTAAGGTCTAGATCAAAGCTTTTGTCTCAGCCGCATTTCCTTACTCAGTAATTATTTCACCCTTTTATTGCGGTTTGTTTTGTCATCTCTTTTTAAATTTCTTAATGATTAAAATTCTTCGTATATTTGACAGTAGTCTGGGAAAGCTGAATTGTAAATAGTTAATAAATATAACGTCCCTACTTATATAATTTCACACTTCAGATAATAAATTATTTCAAAAAAATATCAAACACTATCGCTAATTGTGTTGTCTTCTATTGTAATTTCTTTATTGGCCAGAAAATATCCAGTGTAGGCCTACTCATTAATCACCTCAAAGATCGATCCCCTGCCGTTTTCACTCAATGGACTCTCACAACTTTGGTTGGATGTATAACTTTAAACTTACGTGGTTTTTACTTATACAAGGTTTGTAAGAAACGGGATTCTTACCACGATTAGCCTTTTTGAGCTCCCGATATTTCGGCACAGTTGCATGCGACATGGTCATGGGCTGACTCGCAGTCCAGTCGCAGTCATTGCGCCTTGTATTTGGTTGGATGGTTAAACGAGCCTGCAATTGAATAACCTAATGGCTCCTTCAGACGTCTGTTCTACGTGTCCGCACCGTTGTTAATTTTTTATAGGTTATGGTTCGGATTATAAAAATGCTCTATGATGCGACAAGGAATGGAATTTCCACTGCAGGAGTTTTCTTTTAGACTTTATTTACTATACACAGCTTTAAAGCAAAATATCGCTTATTAAAGATAATATGTGAAAGTTAATCTCATAGGGATAGCTAAACAATGTTTCAAATTGACATAAAACTCACACAAATAAAGTACAAAATTAGAAATTTTCGTTTTATTTTAAGTTGACACTTATTTCAGGGAAATTTCTTCATTTATCGTCCATTATAGAACATTTTAGTGAAACACAGATTCCGCAGGTACGAAATTACCAAATTCATCAGCAGTTGCTGAATTTATCTCCCTCTTGTGCCCTTTGTGGAGTAAATTGAGGGTGACAAATGTACGAAGTTGCCCGTTTAATGACTCCGGGTAATTGCGGCTCAGTTCATAACGCGCCTATCGACTTTTCGGAGCATGCGACGAGAGAAAAAACAGGACTTCCTTTTCTACGTCAAATGAATTTGCCATTGACTTTTTGATTCCGGAATTTAGAGTTTAGATGTTTCTTAGTAGAAAGAATTATATAACATCTAAAAAGTCAAGCAATGAAATCATTTATTACTTGTACCGAGGAATTCGCATGTCAGAAATTGTATTCTCGTTGAGAACCAAAATTATCGTACTTGTAGACGATAAGAGAAATAAACCCTGTCTAGTGTTTTCGACTTCGCTTTCCACTGTTCCTACTACTCATTCCTGCATAAAACATGGCACTGCATTTCTAACTCTTCTATTTGTTGTGGATGCTAGTGGGAATCGATGTTCATCTACTGACAGCAATGAGCCGCTTCGAGCAAATTCTATTTTCTGATTATTGCAACATTGACCGTTCTTCGCGGGTATGTTTGTCCGTTCCATTGTGACCTCCTGTATTATAAACGGCTTGACCGATTTTGAAGAGTGAGGTGTCATTAGATTCATGTTTTTTCAGTCAGTCGGGTTTATTGTTTGTTTTAAATAAACTATTGGTTGTTTTGGTTTCGTACTTGCTACTGCATCAAAATCAAAATTGTTTTGTTGTGCTAAAATGGAGAAGATTTTCGTAGAATTGTGCGACAAGAAATGTATGTACCGCGAATACGACTCGATCCTATCAATTTGTGACGTCATTCGTATAATAAGGTAATTTCGTTACAACGACATCGCCAAACTTTCGTTGTTAGCGACGAAGTAAATTTTTATTTCCCTAACTCATAAAAAAACTGTATTCGTCTCTGAACTTTTAACATTATCGCTCGCGTTAAGTTGAAAACGATTTTAATAGTAGCTAATAAAAGAAATTGTGATTCTAATAAGCATGAAAAATCTTCGAGTCGAGTTATATTTATTTTATTATTATTAAAATTAAGTTTACGTTTTCGTTTTCGTAGATGAACACTAAAAAGGATTTTTTCAAATTCATCCCCTAAAGATCTAAACTACCCATGCGCAGCCGGGGCGGGTCACTAGTTATAAAAACCAACTCTACTAAATTCTACTCTAAGGTACCGCTGCGTAAAAAACTGTCCGACATAGAATCTTTGCTTTTCAAAGGCCAACTGAGATAGTGCGGACATTGCGTTCGTGTAGATGACGCCAAGCTGCCTTAATCTGTGTTTTACTCTGAACGAGGGACAGCGCAAACCTTGAGGTCAGTTCCTACAATACAGAGATGTAATGAAGCATCACCTCACTGCATGTGAGTTATCGGATAATGGTTGAGAAGAGTTTGCCAACCAGATACGAGATGCAAGACCTGGACGCAGAACGCCTTCTGAAGAAGACCCGCCCCAAGTCTTTCTACACTTACACCTATAATACCTTACGCCAGTTGGACTGTGCGCCGTGTGACTGGATTTTTAAGACCAAGCTTGGTTTCGCCAGCCGTCTTCGGTCATATTTCCGAAAGTAGCAAGATTCAACGTTAATGGATAAGTCAAGAAGGACATAATCTTTAATATTCCAAACTAAATCTTTTTTGATACAAATATAAAGAGACTTTTAGAGGGTTTAGATAAATATAAAAAAGGTGTGACTATATTTTTTTAAATTATGAATTAATTAAATACGAATGTCAATCTTTTTTGTCTAAAAACTTGTATCGTTAACGTTCAACATGGAAATAAATAATTATAAAAATATATTTAATAAATGATAGCGTTTTGTATGAACACATGAATTAATGCGGCGCAAACTTCGCGCCCACATTTCCCAAGTGGCTAACTTGCTTCTAACAAATTTCATCTCAACAATCCTTGAGTTGGCAAACTCCAAGATCGATTTACCTGTTAACATATTTGCAACTCCAACTAACTAACACATTACTTCGGTAGTTGAGATGCATCCAGACAATTTGCACTTGCTTCACTCTATGTAGCACTAATCATTTTACTCAGTATGTTAGAGAGTGAATTTCATAAGGAAACTTGACTATTTATCTCAGAGACGTAGAGTTTATATCAGATAATTTATTAGTGTAGTTTTCAAACATGCAAATAGGGCATTTAAACATAGTTCTAGTGCCTTGAACATTTTATATATGTCACCGATCGATTGTGAACTTCGTTAGTTTATAAACACACTATCCATATTTTAAATTGACAGCTAATTGTGAACTGAAAGAATCATTGACAATTCGACGTATATAATATCAAACGCAACGACCCTATTTTTCTTTAATATACATCTTTTTATGATATATTTTATATATAACTATCCATTATATGTCTAACCTAACGGATCTAACCTATAATTATCATCCATCTTAACTTCAGGTCTAACGTTATAACGCTAACAGTCACCAAAGTTGCTGCATGACCCATAGCCAGCAGGATATACAGGACCGCGGAAGGTTCGTTTAAAAAAAACGTAATAACGCAAGCAAAATATAAGTTCACAATAAGACTTTGATAGTTTATAAATTGTACACAAACGACACGTCGAATTGTGAATGATTTTGTTCAGTTCAAACGCAAGCGATTTGTCACTCAATGGCTTCGTCATTAAGATATCGCCGAAACTGTAAGTTTGGTTGATTTGAATATTGGTACAATTCTCCGTTTTTCGATTTATTTTCTAATAAGAAACCAAATTCCGACATCATTATTTAATTTCGATAATATATTAATAGAAATGTATACTTAAATAGTATAAGTTACTCAATTATTTTATGACAAATGTATGGGCATATTGAAAGGATGAATGAAGTGAGAGTAACGAAACAAATTTATGTTGCAAAAGTGAGTGGCAGCGTTGGTAGGGAACGTCCAAGAAGAACTTATATCGATCTGATTAGTGACATACTAAAGAAGAATGATATAAGGAGTACACGTATCCGACGAGCAAGTATGTGTAGATGTAAGGATGTAGAAGAAGCGAGAGAGATGTGCCAGGATCGCACCGAATCGAAATCCATTATCACTGCCTACCTCTCTTGGTTACGTATATTTAGATATAAAATATGCGAAGTGAACGAATAACCAGTATCAATTAAATGTGACAGGTAAAATGAGAAATTGTCACTGCAGTCCTGGAAGAAAGGAATTTAATATTGAAAGAGCCGCTTAATTTACTTTGCACATTCATCCGCAGTGTTCTTGTTTCAAAATTGTATCATTTCATATTCACCATTTCCCGTCTAGCTTTATGAAATACTGAAACGTCTCCCAGCTCCTGTCAAGTCGGTAAGTGTCCCCAGACGGCTGGCGACCGTATCTTCTTTTAAATGCATCAGACATGGAATTGGATCTGGAGATGAAGTTTTAGATTCCGAAGCGATATCGAAATTGAATCGTATATTAAAGATATTAAAATTCGAATTGAAAAACTGATTACGAATCCAGTGATTTACAAAACTCTGATGTATTCTAATTTATGGTTTTAATGACGTTGGCTAACATAAATAAGAAACAAATGTAGTACATGCAAAAAAAGCAAAGATGCAGGTTTGTTGTGGTTTTCGTTAATGTTAAAATTAAAATCAAAAGAAAAAAAAAAGAAAAAAGATTATCTATTTAAAAAAAGAACTTAAATAATACTTGAAATAATTAAATTTTCATATTGAATATACAATGAGTACATATGTCTGTAAATAATATATGAAATTAGTATTTAATTAGTCCATCAGTCATACGTAATAATTACATGATGTGATGACGTATGACATGACTGAGGGATACCCAAAGAGTACGTTTACCGTGACCCTATGATAGTCTTTTCTCTTCTACATACATTCAATGAAAATTAACAAAAGATAAATCGAGAATGACAAAAAAACAACTCAATTTTAAGACCGCTTTGGCCTTGTTTCCATAATATCTATCATTTGAGTGCATTGTTTGGATCGCTCGGTCCAGTCCATTGGGACTCGCCAAAGTTAGTTACACTGCCGTATTCCCCGTATTGTACTTTAATGCAATTACGGATGTAGTTTCATGAAATGTCGGCCAGTAAAAACAAATGACGAACACTTCAATGTTTAGATGTAAAATATTTAACAATGTCGGTATTATCATCCGCCCTGTTCCCATTTTATATGGTGTCAATTTTATTGTTAAGATTTTTATTTGTTAAGATATTTATTAATCTCTGTTTGTCTGTCTGTATGACTGTCTGTGTTTTTTATATATTATTTAATGCGTTATCATTGATGTAGATTAGAAAAATGCATTTTGAATTATAGAATTAGTAGATCTAGCATAAATTTGTTGTGAAATTTTTACTCTGTACTATTTATTCATTTAATAATTCAATTTACGTAGATATTCAAGACTCTTAAGATACAAGTACAGTCGACCGCAAATCGACTTGTTCACGAAATTTAAAGTACAGTTTACATTGTTGTCGCAGCGTATGAATTCTACAGTTTCATCAATATTGCAGCAATGTATGTCCGTCGAGACGTGTTTCCAATATCAAGTTACATGTCCCGATTGTCTGCAGGCTGCACGAAACTCCTATCGGGATGGACGCCATATTCAGTAAACACAGTTGTTCAAATGACAGCGTTCGAGACAAATTTCTCAAATCGTAATTAAAATAAATATTTTCATATATTCCTTGGTCTTAAAAGAACTGGAAATAAAATATTTAAGTAATTCCCAGTTTAATTGTAAAAATAAATGACTATCAAACATTGATCAGAAATAAAATGTCAGACTATCTGAATACATAAAACTCACTTAAATTTCTCATATTTAAAGTAAATACACACTATATATTGATAAGAGTTTGTAAATACAAATAACATTTGGATTCGGATGACATAAAAATACATTTGGACATTACTGTTTTTGTATTACAAAGACCCGAAGCTGTATAGATGTTTCGGAAACAATTAAAAACGCTGAATATAAAATAATACAACTGTCAACATCCTATTTGAAGCCACACTTTCCGTCCCAACGCTATTTTAATCCTATTATTCAGGGTCGCGACTAGCATAATTCTAAGGGGTTGCATCACGAATATAGATAAAGTAAAAAATTTAAAAAACCGGCCAAGTGCGAGTCGGACTCGCGCACGACGGGTTCCTAACCATTATCTATAAAAAACTGCAGAAAAACACGTTTGTTATATGGGAGCCCCCTCAAATATTTATTTAATTCTGTTTATTTAGTATTTGTTGTTATAGCGGCATGAGAAATACATTGTTCATGTCATTCAGCCTGGTGACGGACAGACAGACAGACTGACGGACAGCGGAGTTTTTTTAGAGACATTTAAAATATTGAGGGCTTCGAATAAGCTCTACAAACGTAAAGTACTCAATCAGATGTTACAATAATAGCAAAAAATAGTTATCACATTCTCGAAATACAGACATCCGAATCAGTGGAGTCTTAATAAAATAAATAAGTAATTTTTCTGACATTTGCCAGTTAAATTTTATTTATTAGTTTTAAGCTTTTTACTTCATTCACATTTGTATTGTTAACCCTTTACTTGTTAACACTAAGACGCTATCAGCACGCTTGCCACAAATACAACCAAAAATATAACATTTACAAACTGAATTATTAATTCCCAAAGCTATCTCCACTTGCACAAAGAGATTTTCTTATGAAGTCCATTAATATAAGCCATTAGCGGCTCTGTTACGGTGCTAGATTGCCTAATCCCTGAATTAAACACAGGAGAGACGCTAATACGTTTTGCGTTGGCTTTTCGTGTTATATATACGAGTATTTAGCATACATCTTCTCCGAGCGAATGTAATATAATTTAATCAAGCCACCACCGGCCGAGCGGTACAAATTACCGTCGGGATGCTTCCAGCGAGGCATTACTCAGTTAACTGTATCTAGTTTTTCACTGGTCTCCCTTGAATTTTGATAAACGCGGCCGACGAATGCGGCGAGATAACGTGATTACACGAAAACGGAGGGTACTCTGATACAATTTGAATTTTAATACGATTATATTGACGTGAATGAATTTGGTCTTATTTTGCTCGTTACCTTTCCAAACGTGGTTACAATTCAGTTAGAGCGCCAATCGGATTTAAGTAATTCTAGTAAGGTTGATTGCAGATTCTGTCTTTTTAATTTGTCATGTTTTTTAAAGACAGTATGCGAATATAATGTTCGGGTTAGTGCCACGATCTCACAGATAACAGACTTCATTTTGGTAACTGAGTTGCCACTAACTGGTAACTGTTTGTCTGTCACCTACATTTACAGCGGGCTTGAGATGACAGAGCGTGGATGGAGCTATTAAGTTCGAGGGTTGCCTTGGTAACTTCGGCTTGGGCCGTTATTATGTTTATATTATCGTATTGGGAGGCATTCGAGCTCTTGGATCACTACACCTATTAAGTAGACTATTCTTCCACATCTCATCTGAGATGCTGCGGTTTCCATCCCCTTCCATTCTTTCCATTTACTAACTAATGATGTAGAACAAAAGTGTAG
>JWHW01032037.1:207477-218118 GCA_000931545.1 Papilio glaucus | reverse complement strand
AGACTCGACCTTCTACAAAACAAACAACCAAAATGCAAAGACACAACGAAAGACACTACAGAACGTATTTACCACTTTGTGATTGACTATACAACCAACGTAGCCCGTGAGCTACTGAGTACTTCTGTGGCGAGACACAATTCTCTACATCGCGATCCAATGTTAGCGACGTCTCGCCACAGCGCCATCTAATGCGGAAAGGCTAAAACGACGCCAACATACCCTATCCATGAAAGGTAGGCAACGTATATCATTGCTTGTTGCAGATGCCTTTGAGTAGTAGTCACTTTGCTTTGTTTCCCAAAAATAATAGTAGCTTGCAATTATTACATGAACCTACTCACGATTAGCCATCTTAATTGAAAGGCAGAAATAGGACAATTGAATTTATAGTCAGAATATCTCAATGTCGTTTTGTTGCAAGCTATTATTTGGATTGAATACGTCATCCGTTGTTTAGGAGATATTTCAGATGAACTGTTCGACATTCCGGCCGTGTTACCTTTGAACTGTCGGTAAACGGGCAGATGGTTGTTTGCTTGCTGTTCTATTGAGGTGAATCAGACTAGAACATATTGTAAATTCCGATACGCATCTGTTGAATATTAAATCTAGTTATGTATACTATATATTACTTTATGCTTTATTTAACATTTAGTGATGTTACTGATTTTTATGATTCTATACTGATATATCAGGGGTATATAATCAAAAATTTTGATTTTCGAAATAGTTTTTTCATTGGATTTTCGAACTTAATTTTAATACTTAAATTTATATTCCTGTCGGGTTGGTTTCGACTGAGTCGTGATAGGCTCACTCACTTTGAGAACATAATTTCGGACTAAATATATAAAAATTGCTTATTTATAACATTCAAATGTTATTGATAAACAAATGAATAACAATTCATTTATGCAAATAATTTACACCTGAATAGATTCAATATCGCATCTAAATGAAGCAATTTGAAGGCGAGGTTTGTAGATCGATCGAAGTACGTCTGATTATTCCGAGCTTGGTTCAAAACCGGCATTATTAGGCAATAACTGAGTGGTTGTGTAAGTTATTGAAAGACCTTGTCGATGAATAATTGTGGTAGCATTGCAAATACCAATGATATTTGTGAAGAGCGAGTTATTGCATCTATTATGTTTAAATTACAATTGGAAGCGAAATTTGTTAAAATCCTATTTTATATAAAAATAAACATGAAAGTAAACATTTAGTATCCAGATATTTTTTATTTACAGAATAATGAGTACATTAACTCATAAAAACAAAAGAATTTTTAAACCTTATCTAATTTTTTACGACTGTCTAAACATTAAATGAGGTTGTTGTAAATGCAGTTTGATTTGTTTAAAAATTTTTGATCACAAAAGTCAGTACCGTATTGTGGGGTGGTCAACTCATCGCCAAATATTCACCTTTTTGAAGGCACCTACGTCATAATTGGAGGGAAAAACTAACACTGACAACTTTCCTTTGCAATTAACGCCGCACAACAAAGAAAGGTATTACTACGACAAAAGGATGGACTAGATGTTTGCTTGTAGAATGGATCATTTTATTGTATAATTAATAGAAGCGTAAAAGATTTTTTTTACATTCGTGGTTTATTATGCTACTTAATATAACGTATCCAGTGAACAACTTTTAAACGTTTGCGACTAATTTTGAAGCTTAATCTTTCATGTTTTACAATTAAAACTGAAACCTAGCTGACCACCTGGGCGAATTTCGAAGAATTGAATTCGACTCGCGTCCCAGGCGATGTTAAATAAGTTCCGGTCGTGAATTGTTTGAGAGTTAAATGGATTTCTCGACCATCGAGTTTTAGTTGTTACCGCAATATGTTATGATATAGTTATTTGTTTATTAAACCTATTATATTAATTATTGTGTGCTACTAAAATAGCAGTTTTGAAACCGTTAGCGACCAGTTTCGTGCATATGTAGTACATCTCTGGGAAAGGCCTGAGACCTCAAAGTATACAGACGTGATGTACAGGTACATACCTGTATACGCCCAAGTTTGTAAGGTGCCTTACACTCGATATATTTTCCCTACATAAAGGAAAACACACACAAAGATAACGCATTTCTAAAATTTTCTTCAGTTACCAACCAATGACTCACAAAAGACAAACGTGAAGTAGAATCCAATCCTCTTTCCGTTCCCATCCTATCCAAATGAGGAAAGGGTAGAAAGGGGAAGAGGACTGAAATTAGGCATCCGACACCTCACTCATCTGACAAAACGCAGAGTACTTCTACTTCACGCCTGTCTTCTGTGAGATCATGGTATTTCACCGGTGGAGCCGGCCCATTGGTGCAACTGATGTTGTTGCGGGCACTGTTGAATCCTTTTCTTGTTCCCGTCCTTTTCTCGGAAGAAGATGGAGGTGCGGATACACAGGGAAAGAAAATACTCCATTCCCATGCCCTCCGTTGTTTATTCAAGGTAGGCAGCGCATCTGCATTTGTTAGTTACAGATGTCTATATGTAGCGGTAACCTAACATTAGGGCAATTACTTGCTCGTCTTCCTACTTACAACATAAAACATATTGTATTGGGCTGATTTAATAACAAACAATTTTGGATTATACTATTTTAGTAGAAAAAAATATCTTTAAATTCTGAACGACGTGAATACCTTGAGTTTAAGTATCGTAATTAGTGGAACGATTACAGTAAACAATTAAAGTGTTGTTAACCGAGCTGTAGTCTAAATTCCAAACAGCCTTAAAGCCGCAAAGGTGTTCCAGAAGTTACGCGAACAATTACACATAAGTGGTTCAGCTGGAATTCCCTTTTCGGTTACGACGCCATCTGCCTTAGCGAAATGCGGAGCATTAAAACTCTTATCGTGCAATGCAATTTCGACTATATGTTCTAAATCCTAAAGTTCCACTTCGCTTTGCTTTCGACGAATGAAAATTTTCGAAAGCGTCACACAGAATTGTTGATTTAATAGTACTTCATAATGAAAAATCTTCTTTAGATGACATGTTTCATAATTAAAAACAAAACATTTTACATAACATGTTTGTCGTATCGAGTTTATCGTTATTGATAGACGTATGGAGAGCGACGTATGGGTAAAATAACAGCAAAATCCAAAAGATAACCGAACTGTTATGCCAACTTTAAAGTTCTAGAACATACGTGAAACAATGAAATATGATTCTTCTGCTTCGTACGCTTCATTACTGAAGGTCGTGTTTGTCCTGTAGTGCCTTCACTGACTTGTCAACGCGCTGCCTCCCCATCCCTCTGTCCTGGGCTTGACGCAGGGTAGTCGGAAATGAGAGTTTAATTATTTCACTTCAAAATAATATTATTTTGTTAATATTGATTATTTTTAAGCAAGCGCTACTGTAGAACTTATAAATTTCCTGCAATGGCTTATTACAAACAAACATACTTATATTTTCATTTAGTTTGAAGTGCGAATAAAACATTTAACTTTTCCATGTGTTTTATAATAAAATATTAATGAAAAAGTATAGACATATACATAATACATATAATTTAAATTCAGTTCGTAGTTATATTATGTAATTGCAATTGTGAAAGAAATGAAGTTTCTACTGAAACGAGTAAGTTCCTACAGATACGAATGCTTTGAAAAAATCTAACAGAAATTCCAAATGAAGATGTACGTTATAAAAGCAGACTAAGTTGAAGTTAAGTAAGACGTTATGAAACGAAAAACTTTAACACACGACTATGAAAATAAATTTATATTCTAGGCTGCTATTTTTATGGTTCGTTTCGAAACACCTTCACACATACATAACGTGATTTCGTCAAATTGGTTATTTCACAAAGTGTGTATTCTTTTAGTTGATTAGGTTTTATTAGATTATATTTTTTATGAGTAATTTACTTTTTATGAGTAACTTACTCTAACTTTAGATCCGTATTCATCCAACTACGACCAGACCAATGGCAGTAATGGGGACAGGCATTGGGTGTCATTGGCTTTGTCGACCAGAAAATTCGAAAACCACGTGATAAATCAGGTTAATTGGTAGTATAATTTTAAGGTTCATTTAATAAATGAAGTGAAACGGAACGCGATATATTTGTATCCCCTCTTCTTTCGCTTACAATCTCAATATAATAATGGTGGAATGACCAATTTTACTATTTAACAGTAACTTAACACCTAAAAATAAAATTAAAATATGAATAAATGTAGATAATATTGTATTTCAGTATGTAACAATAAAAGTTTTAACAAATTCGAATCGAACAAATCAGATGTGATAGAGGGATAATCCTTTTTAATGAAGGGATTTAAAGGTTGTTAGGATAATCCATTCTGTTCGGACTTTCCAGTTGCCGTGGCACGGCGGCAAACGTAAAATTTATTGAAATTTGGTAACAACATTAAACGGGACACTTCCGATCGTAACGGAGGGTTAAGTTTTATTGGGTTATAAAAAATATTTAATGTAGTTAGTCGATTAAATGTACTCTCAAACTGGGGTAAACGAACTTGACGAAATTAATTTGTGATGACTCAATTTGTTTTATTGTCGTGAAATAGAAGCAATTCATTTCATGTTCCGTATTTCTAAATATCTTAGTTAACTGTATTATAGCAGTATACAACAGAGCAATGAAAGGCAGTACGTGCTGTTGGTAATACTTTCAGTGAGATATAAATAAGCCTATGATAATGTAAAACCTTCTGGCAATATTCCTTTGTTAAAATTTCTCCACAATCCATGTAAGGATTCAAGGACTTTATTGAAAATTGCTTTGCCTTTGCGTTCATTTTATAATGCGCAAGAGATAATACGTTCCGTTGGTTTATTAATTTTTGCAACTGAACGACGTAATAGAATACATCAGGGCAGTTCAACCGAAATTTAATTAGTATCATTCTTCTTCTTGAGGGTCGCCTAGAGCCGGACTAGAAAACCACAGACTGGAAGATATGGATTACTCTGGAGGGATTCACCCGATTATGATGATGAAACTTGGTCCAAACTGCGACCAAAAGTTTCGCAAAGCAGCACCAACTGTCGCACGACTCAAGCTGGGAGTATCGCGACCTCACATAAGACAATCGTGACTGTAAGTGGACTGAGATACTCTCTGAGAAAAGAAGAATATCTCCAGGTACCTAATCGGTCAAAAGTGAAGCTATTAAGTCGCCAAATATCGACTTCGTAAAAGCCTGCAGTCAGACGTTTTCGTGTTTAATTAAAAAGATATTGGTTTGTGTCCAGAACATCGTGTAAAGTTAGCCTCAAGGAAATAAAATGCACACATTATATTTAAAAAATTAACTATAGGAAATATGCACGACGAAACATTCAAATTGAGCTTGATTTTGGAACATTGAATTTGTATGGATTCGGATGTATATAAATCTACGATTTTGTCCTTTTCTTCTTTATTAACTCTCTCCTAAGATAAGAAAACTATCAACACATCCTTATACTTTAAAAAAAAGGTACTCACGACGTCGATTAGTTGACTGAGCCGCAGTCCCATCTTAACGGTGAGCCGGTCGGAGTTGTTGCCGACGGGGCGGATCAGCCGGTTGTAATTGGACAGCAGGTCGTCGTACAGCCGCTTAGCTTCAGGGTTCGCGACGCTCAGGCGGCCCCACACGCACAGGACTCCGACCAGAAGCGCCAACACCATCTTAGGCTAACACCACCCCTGAAAACAAAACAAACAAACCTTGAATAAAGAATCTTATATGACACTAACAGTACACCGAGCCTTAACATCGTTTATTTTAAACGATATTGTCCATGACTAGAGGTCAACTACAAGTATTTGTCAATACAAACTTTCATCCCTACTATCGATCTTTAGGAGACGAATTTAGAAAAATCCACTTGTATTGCTCGCTTACAAAATAACAGAAATCTCTGTGCAACATTTTAAGCTCTAGGCCCAGTAGAGTTTATATATCCGTCAGTCAGTTTCTACTATATAGACTGAAATAGTATACATGAATAGAATATACGTATGCTGAGTCATACGTATTCTTTGTTCATCATAGCACATCATTCAAGAGAAAAATGAAAATAATGAAATAATAGTGATATTATGCTGAATAACAAAAAAAAAGATAGAAGAAAATCTGTGACGTCATCTTTTTATTTTAAATTAAATACAATACTATATTTGAATGAATAAAATGTTTCCGATTTCATTTGACATAGCACAAAAGTCGTTACTAAGGAACATTTGAAGCCGTTACTTTTAAAATGTAATTCAAATTTATTGCGATTACTCAATACAGTTTACGCTTTCAGGATAACACCGAACATTTTATCCTTGTCCGGAATAATCGGCGGAGTTCGACTTTATAACAAAGTAATGGCTCAATTACAGAACAATCACCGTAGAAATGAGTTTGAATGGTACATAGTATGTTATTCTTAAATAATATCAACAAAGAACTTACTTATAAAAGCACATAGGTAATGTATTATGCATTCGACGTAAATTCTCATATATTTTGTTTTGATTTGAAAATATAGGATTAGTTTTAAAATGTGTACAGAGTATTATCATAGATTTATATATCTCCAGATACCGCGTTCCGTACAAATTAAAAAGTGAAGCCACTTTTTTAATGTATCGTCTTTTGCATTTACAGATTTACGTAGTTGACAACACTTACAATATGGCGTAGCATTGTTATTGTTAATGTTTTATATTTAGTTGTGTATAAAATATTCAGGATACATTATAAAATTTTAATGAATTACTCGTGAAATGTGATGTTCGTACACTTATCTTTATCAAGGTATGGTTTTTACACGATTTCACAGCACAAACCGTCATTTTTTCTAATTATTACAGGGTGATTTTCTTTTCGTGTGCCCGCCACAAAAGAATGACTGAGCATGATTTAACGAAGTCACCAATTGGCAACTTAAGTTGGCTTTACTTTTGGGTCCTAGATGCTCCATCTGGAAGTATGTAACATCTTTAGATATTATAATATAAGAAATAGCAGATATGCCATTAGCGGTCGAAAAGTGAATACTCGAAAGCTTCCCAAATAGGACGGTTTTCTTTAGCTTATATCATGTGTTTACATTTATGCTCAAGTGACAAACATTAGCTGTCTTCTTTTTTCTTATTATTTAAATTACGCTATCCTTTTTACACCATTTGATATGAGTGAATGTTGCTGTCACTGTAATTGGAACGCTTTTGAGTGGCGATTTTGTAACATTTTCAATGATTTCCTACGGTCGGGTTCCTCTGGAGAAAATGAAATACGAGTTTTGAATAAGTATTTTATTATTACAAAGCTGTCATCCAGAAGTGGCCTGACCCATTTTTTTGCTATTATCGTCAAACGTCGGCGGATAGGGAAACAAGTCAAAAATAAATATTTAATATGTATCGCATATCGTACGAAAGTAGGTAACGTATAAACGATCCACAGGTAATATCACACGTGAAGTGTCGGATATATACTTAATGTCACATGTATTAGATACAATTTGTCAAAACGTAGACGTCCCGGTTGTCAAAGGAACGCACACAAGATGCGGATGAAATTTTTCGCAATTTCTATATAAAAAGTGACAGGATTGTCGCCTTGAGCGGAGTTTATACGTGTAATAAAAAAAATATGTACGTCTGTAACTTTGGATGGGTGATTTATTTTGATAACATCTTGTATTTATTGCATTTAGCATAGTTTTATATGTCTTGTCATCTCGCTCACACAATGGTAAGTACGAAATAGTAAATTAGTATTTTTAATGAAACTTATGTTAAAAGTATTTATAGATATTTTTGCCTTAAAATAATTCGCTCACGCCCATAACCCAGAGGTAGAGATTATGGATTTCCATGTCGCGTGATCCGGGCACAACAACAATTCTCTCGCGGTTTTTTAAAATCAATGCATACATGCTCGTCGGTTATGGGCATTCCTTATATCAAGTTTTCTTAGTATGTCACTAAACTGATTGACATAAGTAATCCTGGGATGACTTTTGCCAAGACTGTCACTCACTTTTGCAGCAAAAATTGTATACGCGATTATTAACGCCAATAGTTTAATGGTTAAAGTTACGGACTGCGCCACATACACAACATGGTCGTGTGTAAATGAGCTATTTGATTGTCGCCGTGAACCATTTCCAATCAAGTTCAAACGTGGTTGGGAATGGTTAAAAGAAATGTTAGTATTTATTTTATTAGTATTAATTAATTTTATTAGTATTTAGTAGTATTTAATTATTTCGATAATCTACTAATATTTCATATACATGCCCGAGTAGGGTTGGCGTCAGGCAGGCGGCCAGTCGTAGAAAAACTTTAGCCAAAACCTATTACAGTATGGATGTTCAGACTGTGTCGATCCTATATAAAAAGTGGGAAAAGGACAGGGAGAAGAAGAAGAATTTCAGTAATAACTTTAGAAACAGATGCATACTAGTTAAATTGATGTCAGAAACTGTTGAATGCAAAAAGCTCCGAAGAAAGTTAACGTTAAATAACAAAAAACCGTAGCGCAGAATAATAGAAGGGAAGCTGTTGTACTATTCAAAAATTGAAAGATCTCTTTTCTTCGGAGAAACGTGTCTACACTGCTAATGAAAACAATGTTTGTACACAAATATTTAAAAAAGAAAACGTCTAAATAAAAGAGAACATCTATCATTTAAGAGATATCACGTTTGTGTTCAAAAGACACGCGATTTTAAGCTCTACGAACTTTACAATAGGTGCCTGTTTCCTATCAATGAATTCTTAAGGGACTTAACTAAATTGGAACGGTTGAATGCAACAAGCGAATTTAGCCTTAAAGCACGAGTTGTTATGGTCTGTATTTCTGCAGAAGCCGTGGTTTAAAGGTAATAGAAAGAGACATTACTCGCGATCTTGATTTTAAAGTCTCTTGATTTATTTTTACGAGACGAAGTAAATCCTAATTCTATTTGGTTTGTGGTCTACTTTAAGTGCAAGTATTTCATGGCGGAAATGTTTTAAAGTTAACTTTGTTATTGACTTAAAATGTCATGTTAACAATTTTGTTTAACTAAAAACAAACTGCTCAAGACGGATTACCTTATTTAAGGCAAACCTGACAGTTCATAACATATATTGTACTCTTAAAAAAAGGTTTTATTCCGTTATTTTACATACGTAAAATAAATAAATGAAAATGAACATAAAGCGCGGAAAATTTTATCATTACATCACTCCTAATTACTGCTCACAAAACAGCCCTGGGCAAATTAAGTCCCTTAGTCCCTAGAAAACGACTAAATCAAAATGAAAACTGTCTCTGGGGGTATTTAAATCGAGGTCAAAATACTCGTGTTACCAGTTTTTAGTTTTAGGGTACATCGTTAATCACCTAACACTGACCCTTTGTAGTTAATTACGTGTTTTACGAAGCCGGCGAACGATCGCTAGAGCTCGGGAGTTTACCGAAATGAAAACCGCTTACGTGAGTTGTGAATAAAAGAAGGTAAACCGAGGATTATCCAAACTGACTAGAGATAACGGAGCTTTAGTTAAGTTTTACATAACCCATAAAATCTTTTTAATACGTTTATATTAGCTTGACCTAGTATATGTATAACCTTTTTTTATAGAAGAAGGTGGCAAACGAGCAAGCACCCGATCTCAAGTAAACGCTACCCATGGCATTTACAATAAGGTAATGAGTTGCATATGCGTTGCATAATGGACAGACGAGGGCCATTATTATAATGAAAAAAATCGTATCTTTTTCCTCTCCATTCCCTTTCCAGTCAAATCCTCTTTCCCTTTGATGGGAAAGAGAAGAGCAGAATTCGAACTCCGGCACGTCACTCGTCAGACCAAACGCAGAATACTTCCGTTATCTGTTGCACGTACCGTTCGAGCCGGAGCGAGCAACAGTTATTCGACGTAAAATTTACTGCCTAAAAGATATATGATTAATTTGAAAATTTACAACTTTCTTATTAGGAATCAATTACAATACAATTAATTCGTAATCCTATCCTTTTATTGTGTCATCAGATTTTAAATTAATATTTTAGTTTTATTAAAATTGAGAATAATGCCATCTAGTTAAAATTTTGTAACCCGAGCTTTACTTTTACACCTTTATGTATTGTTTTAGTTTTTGAATTATGATTTAGTTTATTCATAGTAATGAATAAGCCTAAGTTTTTATTCGTCTTATAATCTGTAGACCGGGCAGTTTGGTTTTAGTAATGAGTTTTGTTGTCTTGACACATATAGATAGACCATATAGCGTATCGTCATATTTAGTACTTCATAGTTAGTTAACGTTAATCCATTACTGGACTGGATACCCAATGCCTTCTACCATATGCGATAGTCGGCTGTCTTAGTAAGGTCAAGGTACAATCTTGAAGCTAGAACCAGATTTAAGGTTACCTTAACATTAAAAGCTACATTCTCGGCTACATGTTTTAGATTCTATTATCGTTAATGTCTTCTTTTTATTATTAACTTTATTTTTGTCAGAAACATAATATTGCGGAAAGTGTTATCTGCAACACTCTGAATGTTATCTATAAGCGTATAACAGATAATTAATTTGATACTGTGAAATATCGAGACGGGTGAAACTTTTAGTGTATGGTTAGAGCGTGTGATACAGTTACAA
>JWHW01032037.1:179503-192580 GCA_000931545.1 Papilio glaucus | reverse complement strand
CGGAAACTCCGCTAAATGAATTGAATCTGTTTTATTTCATACCTCCATTTTATATTTTAATTTTGAATTATCATGAATTAAAAGAAAAACCTAAATGCTAATATTGCGTGTCTCTCTCTCCTTTCCATTTCGGTCACGATTAGGAAACGAGATATCGACGTGACGTTGGTACTTTAAATCATCCCTGCCCTTTTCCCAATTGAATGGGTTCGGTGCAGTATGTACTGCTCTTCCACATCCCTCTATCAGTTGTCATATCTTAATTCACACCCTTCTTAACCATGTCACCATTTACCCAATTAGATATATGCTTTGGACTTTCTCTACCCATCAACCCATACACGTTCATTCTCATTACTTACTTCGATATATTATGACTTTATCCCCCCGCATAACATGCTCATACAACGCTAACCTGGTTTAGTTAACTCTTTAACTTCTCTGCCACTGTCGCAACTTACAGGCTTCATCTAATATACTGATTCTAAGAGTAGTATAGTCCGCAGTAATGAGTGGCACGAATAGGCCGGATCCACCGATGAAATACCAAGATGGAAGACAGGTGTGACATAAAATATTCTGCGTTTCGTCTGATGACTGAGGTTGAGCAGGTCTAAATTCAGTCCTCTTCCCTTTTACTATCCTTTTTTAATAAGGATAGAATGGGCAGGAGAAGAGGATTGGACGGCGATGGGATAATTGGGGAAAAGGAAATATCGTTTACCCGTCTATCTACCCACTTCTCTGTCCATTAAAGGCAGGCAACGCATGTGCGACTCATTTGCTTGTTGTGACAGATGCCTATGGGTAGCGGTCAACAGATGACCCGATTGCTCGTTTGCCATCTTGTTCCATAAAAAAATCCTAATTTTATCATTTCTCCTTACACCACACATTTAAGATTAGAATCCATCCATTTTAAAATTAGAATCTCATTCTAATTTTAAAATGGATGGATAAAAAGATAAAAGTCACATGCAATCTCCTTTCACCCAAACCTTTGGCGATCCAACACTCCATACATATGGTTCTTAAAATATTTATTTAGTGCAAATAATTCTCGAAATTTTCCAACAACACGAAATTAAGCAACAAAGGCTTATACGAATATGTCTATTTTATATGATATTAAATTGAATAAGACTAACTAATAATAATATATATAATAACTAATAATTTTAAGTCGTATTTGTCACACGATAAAAACGAAATTACGGAATCAATTCAGCGATTACTCGTTTTTCGGCTTCGTAGACGATATTCCGGACCATTTGCTAACCGACATTAAGATTTTTCTATACATTGAAATTGTTTTTTGGCTGAACTGACGTCATGAAATCCATTATCGTAAACGTGTCCCTCGTAAAATTTCACATTCTTCATATATTTAGAGCAAAAAGGTCACCAAATATGTAGATTTTATTGTTTACTTGTTCGTTCTATTCACAAATTATTCCAGCAAAAGACGACAAGTCACATTATCAAATTTAATAATTAACTTGGTAATTCCCAAACGTGACATTCATACAAATAATAAGTGATGTATAACATTATTTAATATATCCTAATTATTAGAATCCAGGCCACACAATGACTTACGTTTGGTAATACTCCGCAGCTAAAATTGATTACGACTTGAATAATATGGCTCTAGTTAATACACGATTAATGTCTTTGAAATACTTCAAAGAGATGCATTTGATCCAAAATATTATCTCGTCGCTCAGTATGTATAAAACTTTATCTTACAGTTAACCATTCAGTAGCAATAGAACCAACAACCACATCATTTGAGTAGTCCAGCTAAATTAAAATCGAAATTAAAACGTTTGTAACATGTCTTCTAAGTGAGCTGCTTGAAGGTTGAAACTTCAAAACCCTTTCCCAAGTCTTTTCTTCTACTTTTTATTGCTTCGCGCCTCTTTTTGTCCCAGAATACCACTGTTAATGCTACCTAATTGAAGACAGTTACTTTATAACCGTGGGTTCCACTGGCGTAAAATCGTGTCGCGATCCAAGCTTTTTCTCTCTGTCTTTCTTTTTAAAAAAACTGAGATGACAATATGTTTGGCACTTGTTGTGGCAAATGTTTTCGGCACTGTAAGCCCACGTTAGAACATATATGTTTTGAGATAAAATAAATGCGAAAATAATATTCTACCAATCTAAACGTTTAAATCATAAATGTTGGTAAAACGATAAATTTGTCCAAACAAATCGTTTGCAATGTTTTAACTGTATTAATTTGTTGAAAATGCAAAGTTTCCCGTTGCCTTCACGTCAAAAAAGGAGAGATTTATTAATGATCACAAGGCGAGTAACAACAAAGTGTCCAGTCCGTATCGCACCATAGCGGGCGACGCATCGCGCGGTGAGTTATGGTCGGTCTTTAATTAAAGTTTGTTTAATTAATTAGTATGCGAGCGAGAAAGTTTGTTACTGAATTAAGTATTCGATGTCAAAATAAGTGGTTCGTTATTTCATCACCAGTCGAAACAAAGTTACATTACGTAGGTACATGTGAATTTTCAGTATTTTTTTCCATTTTATTTTTTATTATAGGTTTTTGCACATTTATAAACCATTGATAATCTACAAAATATCTCTATATATAATAGCCAATGTATTGTTTGAGACATTGAAATGTAAAGTTTAATCTTGTGAATAATTAAAAAATAAATTTAAATAGGAATAATAAGTAAAGGATGGGAAGGGGTGGATGATTTGACTGTGGAGGGGGATAAGTAAGAACAGGAAATATGTATAAGACATATTAATGTAAAGTTTCATCATAATCCGTTACTAGTATCCATTTGCGATAAAATAAAATAAAAACTGTTAATATCCAAAAACACACTTTTAGTCACGTCTTTGTGTTCATCATAAAACTTTAATTTTACGAAAGACAACTTGCAAAGTGACTAAAGAACTTTGTTGGTTAGTATACAACGATAATACTTTTCTCAACATAAAGCTTTTGCCCACGTTTTAGAATATTTCACGTTGATAGACGGCGGTGGCGTTGCAAGGGTTGCTTCGGCTTTTAAAAAGCTCTATTCACAGTCAAAATATAGCAAACTTTTATTAAAACTTTTGATATATACGAGAGAGGAGCGCGGTTCAGGCGATATTGTATCTCATAAATATTCCACGACACAGCAGTCCTTCAATTTGCACGAAACTGAAATATGTTGAAATTTATATTTGAAAAGTGACAATATCGAACGACGCCCTTCAACAATATCGAGAAGATTGGCGACATAGTTGTTACGGACTAGCAGTTGCCCGCGGCTTATCACTCATTCGTCTGTTATTTTTCTTGTTCGAAATTATTGTAAATTGATTTGAGTTATAATTACGTGGTGTTATACCAAAAAAGTTATATGAAAATAAATATGGGCTTACACCAGTAATCTAGAGGGATAGGCAGAGATTACGGATTTCCAATTGGCGCGATCCTAGTACACTTCTCTCGCTCATCTGTGTCCACACATGCTCGTTAGTTATGGATACTTTTTATCGACGTTTTTGTAATATCACTTATCTGATCGATATTAGTTCTCCTGGGGTATCTCCTGCCAACACTGCCACTCGTGAAATATAAGTTTGCCTTAGTACTCGCATCTCAACGGCATTAACTGTAATAACATGACATAGTAAATGAGTTTTGTTCATGTAATTAAATAAAATATTTAATTGATTATGTAAGTGTGAATATAAAATAAATAAATTGTAAGTTAAAGAAAGTTGAAGTGCCGTCGCTGAGATATTTTTTCGAGCACCAACTTTCGTAAGTTATGTATTACAATTGTAGAAAATTTACTTCCACCGATCTGATTCCTCGTAATTCATTGAAAATACGTAAAAATGGCATTTTACAGTGTGTTTTTTTCGTAAAAATATATGGTATCTGATAGTTTATGGTTTTCAATGACATTCTTTTTATCGGATTCAATGTATGACATAAACATTTATCTGATAATTACATACATAAATATGAGTATATTACATTATATATTTAATATTAGTGTCTATGCCCACTATGGGTATACTACGAATGAATTTAGATATAAATACACCTTTAATTGTTTCGATTTAAACAAATTTTAAAAGTCTAGACTTTTCCAGCAACATTAAATAGATATTCGCTTAAGAAACAGTAGCGAAAAATAAGAGAAAAACAACAATAAAAATAGTGTTACTATTGTGATGTTGGTGATTTATACAGATATCTGGATCAACGCCAAGATACTAGTAGCAACACTCGACAGAAGAGGTCCTGGTAGAATTCCTATTCTTATTTTACGGACAATGGCAAACAGATTCCAATGATATATAACTTTAAACTTTCGTGGTTTTTACTAATACAAGGTTTGTAAGAGACGGGATTCTTAGCACGATTAGCCTTTTTAGCTCCCGATATTTCGCAACTAATCGTGGTAAGAATCCCATCTCTTACAAACCTTGTATGTGATTACAATGTGTTAACGATTACTGTAGCTTCCCCTTATTAACAGTAATTTCTAACACACTATGGTCAACAGGCACAATTAGTTTCCTCATTAGATTGAGGTAGTAATATTAAAAGTCTATAGTGATTTATCAAACGTTTCTCTTTAAGAAAAAATTGACAATCAGCCATTCACTTGTCACCTATCGAATCGGATGCAATGATCTCGGGCCATTTTTAAGAGATATCTAATTTTCAAGTGTCTGTATTATTTTCTTTTATTGTTTCAAGGAAATATAAAGTTAATCAATCTAAATTGTAAAATTTACTCTTGGTCTTCCTAAAATGAATAAATCAAGACTCCTAATTCTAAAGACTTGCACATACATCAAATACACATTTGAAAATGTTTGTAATACATACTTCTATAGAAGGAATTTCATTTCGTTCTAATTTAAAGGTTATTAAACTTGTATCTTATTATTATATTAAAAAAAAACTTCATACCTGCAACTCTATTGAAGGAAACTTTTTGAATGGTGAAAGCGTTACAAAAGGCAACTGTAATTATGTATTCCTAAACCAATACATAGAACATAGAAGTATATAAATAATCAATAAATAGGTGCTATTTAATCAACCTATGATACCGACAAGTAATAATTTAAACAAAAATAATACCCGGCTTAATGTATCATTTTAATGATTTATTTCCTACTTTCTGGGTTTTATGACTTTATAAGCGCTACGACACTCCAGAAGAATAAGAATCTAAGATATCTCACTCTTCAAAATCTGTCCATCTGTTTATCCTATAGGTCAAAACGGAATGGTCAAACAAAGTATAAATAATGGGACATCGAGTTTTATTCAAAAAATAATACTAGAAATAAGAACTATTTAGGTATATTTATTGCAGTAAAATCACGAAATCATTAAATTTAGATTGCATAATTTCTGCTTTACGCTTTCATAAATATTAAACTTTTAATTAAAAAACAAGTATGAATTTTGATGCAGAATAACATCAGGAGCTAAGGAAAATTCATTAAAGCATGGCATGAAATCTAACATTGAAGAAAGAAATAAAAAGAAGAGAATTATATACCTCTCATAACATTGTATATAAAGTAAATAAAAATACATATTATGCATATGTTTAAGGTAAAGGTAGCAATATCAATAAAGGTAGCAAAGGTACTAGTGATAATAAGTTAAATATTAAAGCAATATATTATATGATTATTTAATAATACAAGCCTTGCCCTGCGGTTTCACCCACCGTGCAATTTAATTTAGACGACGGATTTCCAGCCCAGGTGAACCCTGTCTAATGTGAATGTTCATATAGATTTGAGGTCACGATAAAATAAATCAAAAATATTTCTCTATCCAAACTTTCAACCCTTACTTGACCTGTAGAGAATTAATTTAGAAACATCCTCTCTTAGTGCTCGCTTACGTAATAACAGAAATCTTTGAATAACATTTCGAGTCTCTAGATCCAGTAGTGTGGGCTGTCTGTTGATATATCAGTCAGTCCGTTTCTGTTTTTATATACATAGGTAGGCATAAGATGCATCTGCAGGTAATCTGTTTGATGCAGATGTCTATTGGTAGCGGTGATCATTATAAAAAATCGAAGTTGTCACACTTGATCTCTAGTCTTAAGATGGTTAGTTAATACTTCATCACGTTTTGAACTTGAAGAGTGATTTTTATATAGCAGGGAATCCTTAACTTCTAGGGAGTTCCAACAATTATTTTAAATTAAATTCTATAGTATGGAATACTTCACAAATATTTGCGTTTTCAAATTTAATTAAAAGTCAAAAAGTTTTCGTTCGAGCGTAATATGATCAGTCCTCGCGTCGTGTGACAATCTCGGGATTGGAATGTCAGACGGAGCATTAATTCAACATGTCGCTCGAGAAAATTCCGAGTGAGCCGTAACTTTTTCAATTAGAAACCGACCCGATGATAATAACATTTCAACTTAATTTCCTGACGAATGTCTAACTAAAACGAACTTAGTGACGTCTTGGAATCTCAATTTGGGATGCTGATTGATTAGAATTCGTTCAAAATATAAACATACCTGGGAAATATAGATTTTCCTTTTTTCAATATTGTGGATTTCGTTATCTTTAATATAAGCATACATCATTAAATCTTTTTTAATGAATATAAAGGCAGTATGTTTTAATTTAAGATAGATAACTCTAGGCTGTACCCTAATTATTGATTAATGTCACTGCAACTTGCTTGAAAAACAGATCAATGGGGCTAAAGACTTCTAGAGTGACGGTCCCGTATTAAACAACATAGCTTAGGTAGGTATCCCTCCCTTAATATGAACGCACGACCTTCAAGGTTAGTCCTAACCTTTGTGGTGATGCATTGGGAAGGCCTACGTCCAGCACTGTATATCTTTTGGTTACCATTTTTAAAATAGGCTGGAATGATGTGCAAATGGTATATAAACAGTGAAAGCTTCACAATTTATCTATTAAGGCCTTCTAGGACAGACGTTATTATATAAAGACTAACGCAGGTGGATCACTAAGAAGGTTAATGAATAAAACATGAAAATGTTAAAATATTTTAAGTTAAATTTCGCAACGCCTTCTGTGATGACTTTGGCCCAGTTCTCTCGTTTATGAGAGCCCAACGTTCCCGAGACTAAGAGCGTTTGTGCGATTTAATTCTTACATTTATACTTACGATTGCCAACCGCCATTCGTAATGAACAAACTTATTCTGCCTTCCAGGCTTATCATTTATCTTTTTCTCAGCAACAAGTTTATAGGCAGTAATAAAGCCTGAGGAAGAAAAAGAATTGCCGGATTTATTACGTCTTATTTCGAAAGTTTATAACTTTTTTGTTTTATGTTATTTTTGGGCGGTCAGATATCAATCTAATTATTACAGACAACCCTTTCATGCCCGGCATTGTCTGGTTGAATTTTAATATCCTAAAAATTATTGCGTACATATATATATTACTTCTGGGTAATGTAGTTTTCAATTAACGAAATAACTATTATAATGGTTTCAAAGTGCACTCATTATACATACACGAACAAGTATTTACTCTTTAAAATAGAAGTTTATATAGTCACAATCAGGATTGCCAGGATCGCGCCAAATAGATATCCATGATTTCTGCCTACCCCTCTGGGTTACGGGTGTGAGCGCATATTTATTTATTTATTTTATATAGTAAAGATATTACTATCTAGAAAATAAATGCAATTATCACTATGGGAATTACCTCATTTAAAGTATTAATAACCATTTTATTATACCATTTATTTTGACTACAGTAAATCATTTTAAAACCACAAAGACTCTGAGTCCCATCAGCCAATCACTTCTTCACTCGTATATGAGGATTCGGAACGTATTTCCAATTCTCCTCCTCTCCAAAAAAACAGGCGTGAAGTAGAAGTATTTTGCATTTCGTCTAATGAGTAAGGTGCCAGAGGCCTAATGTCAGTCCCCTTTCCCTTCCCACCCATTCCTAATAAGGATAGGATGGGAACGGGAAGAAGATTAGACGGGGAAGGGTTAAGGCGGAAAAAGAATTATCCTTATTCCTTTCTATGCCCTCCTCTGTCCGTTAAAGGTAGGGAACGTATCTTCAACATTTGCTTGTTGCAGATGTCTATGGGTAGCGTTCACTTAACATCAGGTGATCCGCTTGCTCGTTTGCCACCTTATTCCATTAAAAAAAATGAATGGGCTTGGTGAATAATTCATTCATAGTCATAAAAAGTTCATTTATCCTTCTAAAAATTGAATGAAAGTGAAAGGATTATTACATTTTAATCCTTGTATAAATATAGTTATATATTCTCATGAATAATACATATTTTCAATTGAAATGAAATTCCAGAGTACGCAGCTCATACTAAAGTTATTCCACTCTTTCACGTGATAGCTGAGAACAATTGAAATAATTTTACAGTGAAATATGTGAATACGTTAACGAAATGCATAATTCGGTGAAAAAGTTATCCCTCTGTTGGATAAAGCTGTTAAAATTTCCTTATCCCCGACGATACATGCTGGAATGTTTAATATAATATAAATTTGAAAATTTCAATGACAATTTTGAGGATGAAAACTTTCCGAATTGTTTTCTATTTCACATTCGAAATCATTTGCATTTCCTTCGAGGTGTTAGCGAGGGTTCATAATGTGCGCGAACAATCCATCAGGTAAGATAATTAAAAGAACTTTTGAAGGACGCGACTCCGACATCAAAGTTAAATTTAATTAAAGAGTTGGCTCAAACAAAACTTCCTAATGTATTATAACTGAATCAAACAAGTTCAAATATTTCGGAAGTAAATTTTTAAGGAAAATGCACGCTTTTTCTTAAAGTACCCTAAGTTATATCGATTTGGAAATACCACTGGGAGCACAACAATCAACCATGCAACTGCACGATGGATTTTTGTTTTATTTTCTAATATAATTTATATCGGCGCAATGCCGATGTCTTATGGATCATTTAAATTATGTTTCCTAAACACAAGTTGCTGTTATGATATTGTTTGGATTTTTTTAAAGGGTGTCCAATAAAATTGACAATAACACGTATACAAAAATATTTGACTATTGCCATTTTAATTGCAGACGACCTCAACATGCACAAATTTTATTGATTTTCCTAAAAGTTGTTGTTAATTTGAAGTTAAAGTTTAAATAAGATAATTGACGCGACCAGGTTTTAAAATCACCTGATTATTAAAAAGTTAATTAATTATAGTTTGAAGGTGATTTCTCAAATAATTAATTAGTAAAACAAATGTTTTTGTAAACCTTGTTGAGGGTATAGAAGCTCACCGGCGCCATGGTTTTATCCGCCTTGTCGATTGGACTTCTCAAGACATCGTTACATTGTTGGTTGAATTTAAAAAGATTCTTCAAAAAGCGTGTTTTCTTGGAAGACTAAATCACAATTTAAAAATACCTCAAAAGCTTCCTTATCCGAAATGTATAATCTTTAATAATATGCAAAGATGTATAGTATGTTATATAAAGATAGTTAATTCCAATTATACGTCTAGTCGTCTAACCAAAATCGCGTCTAGATTTCAATAGTCTCAATTTGAGCCGCGATTTCGAGCTCTCAAAATGGGGTATATTAAGTCGTCGATTGATGTGTGCTGTCCTTGTGTGTAGACGTTGCCTTTGATCGTCTACTTCGCAGTCAGCGCGACTAATTAGGCTCTCTACATCTAGCCCGAATTAATTATGAATCGAATTAGGGCATGTTTATTTAAGTTGCCTTTGAAATAATGTGATTTACTTTAGCAATCAACAAAATAAATAGGATCTCTTTCTTAACTCGCTTTTTTTAAATGAAAAAATTGAATTAAGAAAGAGTTAGAACTTGAGCATTTAACTGGCAATATGGTCTTACGAAGGGTCGCATAAGTTTAGTATGAAGCTAAAACTCTTCTCGTGAATGCAGCCACATTAAATCTGTAGGAAATACTGTCGCTGGTAATTGGTAACAACCCTGAGTTCTACGCACGATACGTCAAAATTCGGATTATTTTTGAACGCAAGGTATTTGTAATAAAATAATTCAGACTCATATTTTCTCTAAGTGTAGTAACTAGAGATTGAAGAATAGAGATGGGCGATATAAATAGTAACCTTTGTAGATAGTATTTGGTTTTTTCTTCATTAATTTCCAAAATAAATCATATAATGTATCGAATATTAGATCTTAATCAGATTCAGTGTCATCTCTAAGCACTCTAAGCACATCTCTAAGCACTAACATCATAAGTATCTCATAAGCATGAAGAGCAAACTTAACCTTCCAATCTATATATATAAAAATGAATCCTGGCTGAATGAAGCGGTTTCGCTAATTATTTTTTTGGTGTTGGTAATTGTTTACAGAAGATTCTTGTGATAAACTTAAAGACAATATTATTTTTTCTAATGTAGGTAACCTTAGCGGTTTTAGCATAACTGTCAGTCGTTTGACAGTTGTCGCGATTACCTTAAATAGAACGCATGTATTGAGAAACTATCCATGAGAAGCCATGGCGGGACGCTAGTTAAATATTAAAATTAAATTGTAATATTTAATTTGGAAACAAATGCATTAATTAATAAACAAATCTAAATTGTTCAGATTACGTACTATCGCGCTTCCAGCTATCCGCGCGGTGTGGTTCAATTCAATCGCCGCTATCAACATTAGGGTGATTCCAATTAATTTAAGCACCTCCAGCTATTTGTTAATGAAATAAACTCGCACGAATCAGAGATATTTTCAGCAACTAGATGCTTGTTGATATGAATACTCTACTTATTATTGTATCTACATGTATGTATATAGAACAAAAGCAATTCAAAATATTATCTTTAACAGCGGTAGAGCCCGCACATCTGTTGCACGTATGGGCCGGCTCGACAGGTGATATACCACGACCTCACGGAATACAGACGTCAAGTATTCAGCGTTTTGTCTGAAGAGTCATTTGCCGAACGCCTCGTCCTATTGTTTTTCCTTCCTATCCTATTTTAACATGGAAAAAATGGGAGGATTGGACGGGAGAGGGGATGGATAGGAAAAAGAAATATCGTTTTTTGTTTACTCTTCCTCTGTAAAGGTAGGCAATACAACTCATTAGCTTGTTACAGATGTCTATAGCGGTCAGTTAATATGAGGTGAACAGCTTGCTCATTTTCGTGCGTCTGCTATAAAAAATGTTGAGGAAAAGCACCTTTCATTACCCATGGCTATCTGATTCCAAACTAAGTAGAGCTTGTATTATGAAAACCAAATAACTGATATACTTAATATATTACTATTCTACTCTCTTACCTTAAATAGATTATTACACTTGTTATAAATAAGAAAAGGAATATATTTTTTACCTATTCGAGGATATAAGGTACAATTCTTTTATTTACATTAAGTAATACAATTTCTAAAGACTATAATTATAATATCGATAATGAACATTAAATAATAACTAGAAATACATTCAAACAGTTATTAAAATAGTTTACAAAAGCAAATGTCAACCTTTCTTAAAAACCGGAAGCGCAACTAAAGTAGCATCCGAGTTATCACCGACAACTGGATTAAGCATTGATCAAGTTTCAAATTACTCACAATCTCGGGCTCAAGTTTGAATTAGAGTTAAGTGAAAAGATTTGAGCGGTTTACAATATTTCAGTATATTACTATGTACTAAAGCTTACCGCGTTATTTTTTTAATTGTTTGTGTAATAGAATTTTTAATGTAAAGCAATGAAATGATCATTTAAGTTTCCATAACTTTGAACAACAATAGTATGTGATAATTTATAATCGAGCAGTGGACGACTGTCGGCTGAAAGGAGGAGGAGGAAAAGATGCCAACGCATATCTTTTGTTTATGTATTGTATTAAATTTTTATAAATAGATCTATTTATATTTTTAACAGTGACTGAGCACGCAACAACATCTGTTCACGAATCGGCCGGCTCGACCGGTGAAATACCACGACCTCACAGAAGACAGGCGTGAAGTAGAAGTATTCTGAGTTTCGTCTGATGAGTGAGGTGTCGGATGTTTTATTTCAGATTTCGTCCCTTTCCGTCCGTCTATCTTCTCCTATCTCCTCCTCTGTTCATTAAAGGTAGGCAACGCATCTGCGGCGGTCGACAACGGTAGCGGTCTCTTAATATAAGAAAACCTACTTGCTCGTTTGCCACCTTGTTCCATAAAAAAAAAACATAACATTGAGATCGGCTGCTTTTTGTGAAATAGTTAAAAATCGAAACAGAGTTTAGAAGAATATCATACATTAAGCATAAAAATAATTGTAAAAGAAAGGAAAGTAATGAACTTTATGTTATTCAATTGTAAACAGTATTTTACTTGTACCACACAAATTAAGGAAATGCTGATTTTCCGCTCGGCATATCAGCTACGACATCGACGTAGCAACGGCGTAGAGATCGTAGCAACGGCGTAGCAATGTCGTAGAAACAATGTAGCAGCGTAGTCTTGAGTCTACCGCGTTATAGCGTAATGGAATCACAAGCAGCGGGGTTTCAATTTATACAAGTCTCAACTTGGAACGGAAATAACTACCTACAATGAATTTAGCCATGATGTTCGAACTAACTATCGAAAATCGACTAAGTCTGTTTAGTTCGATAAGGTTATGGCTTGCGGTTATATATAGAGCATTCTGGGTCTGGGTTTTTAGACTAAGTTAAACAGTAAGAATTGCATTGAGTATCAAGTACAATTATTATATAAAATTTGATTTTATAAGGTTTTGACACCGCTGTACTGTAATTAGTAATGTGAAGTGTAATTACTGTAATTTAGATCATAATATTAAAATAAGACTGGTTTTGTATTAATACTTGGAAAGAGAAACGATTTATTTGGCAGCAATTGGTTAATTCAGCTAGTAAAATTTATAACTAAGATATTGTGTTTTTTTTAATCTATATTAATATTAAAAAATAGATTTGATTGTTTGTTTGTGCCAGATTAACTATTAAAATACTGATCCGATTTTAAAATAAATAGCTGTATGTCCCTAGTAACTTAAACTATATTTTTCTATCAATTAACCCGAACGAAGCT
>JWHW01032037.1:153846-165889 GCA_000931545.1 Papilio glaucus | reverse complement strand
CGAGCAATGTGTCCAACCCATTGCCACTTAAGGTTTGCAATTCTACGGGCAATGTCGGTTACCTTGGTTCTACTCTCTCCGAGCATTGCCCTCTCCATTGCCCTTTGATCAACCTAAAATAACAAAAATATGTATACACCTTTATATTATAAAGTAGAATAAATAAATAAATATTTTATTTCATTACTAAAAAAGGGCGATATAAGGAGCACCCATAACCGACGAGCATGTATGCGTAGATGTATGAATGTAGAAGAAGCGAGAGAGGTGTGCCAGGATCGCGCCAAATGGAAATCCATGATCTCTGCCTACCCCTCTGGGTTAAGGGCGTGAGCGCATATTGAAATAAATAAATATGCGCTCACGCCCGTAACCCAGAGGAGAAGACATGCCGAAACCACCGATGCCTTTCACAATTCTAATCACAATATCCACTTTTATTTATAGTAGGTAAATAATTTTTAACATAAACTATTCATTAGGTTTTAATAATTATTTCATAGTAATAGAGGTTACATTTGTCATTATTAGCGTACAATTCACCCTGTTGACGTTGGTACAAGAATTAGTTGTTATTAATGTACGAGTAATAAAGAATGGTAATATTATGTCGGTATTACTATGTAATAACGTACCATCGTGAACTTCGTGACGAAATTGTGGTTAGTGGTAAATTTATGCGGTAAGTTTTTATTAAGTCACTTTGTTCGGTCATTTCCACATTGACCTGGGATCACGTTAACTCTATGAAATGTATAGAAACACATGAAATCATATATAACCAAATATTACAACGTAGGTTTAAGCCGCGGGCGGACCCTTGTGCAAATATAAGTTCCACTCTTGCTGTTTAAATATAAGTTGACGAATGAGATATGAGACCGCATTGTAAATTGAAATTGTACAGAGGGCTATACAAGAATATATGTATGTTATTACAGTGGCAGAGACAGCAATATAAACATATTCTGTCGCACGAATATGCTGACTCAACCGGTGAAATACCACGACCTCACAGGAGACAGGCGACGTAATTTTCTACGTTTCGTCTGATGAGGGCTGTGAGGTGCCCATTTCAGTCCCTTTCCCATCCTTTCCTAATGAGGATATGATGGGAAGGGCAAGAGGATTGGACGGGGACGGGATGAATAGGGAAAAGGACATATCTTTTTTCCTGACTATCCTTTCCTCTGTCCATCAACACATCTGCGACTCATTTATTTTAAATTTGCTTTTATCCCGAAGCAACTTTTAGTTGAAGTAAGGACATCAATGTGAGCGTGAGGGTAAAAGTTAATAAGTAAGCGCTATAGTTTCTATAACGAATAGACTGACCTTACTGCTTTTCAAGTGACACAATGGGTGAATTTACTATCATACAAAGTCTTACATTTTTGTCTTTCTTTTGGGATTGTGTGTTTGTTTCGCGTAAACACAAAAATCTACTACTAGTAAGTAGTCACTAATATATAACTATTCTATCGGCGAGTGACTTAGGTATTATTCTTTCTTTTTTCTATCTAGCATAACTAATCTGGGACAGATTGTTAGTTACGAATATAGTACGGATTAACCACGACCTCACCTATTGTTAACTAGTGATGTGATTGAAAGATTGTACGCACTATCTTTCAATCACATTGCTGAACTCATTAGTAATTGGACATTTTGATCGAATGAAATTCACGGATATCAATCTTGCATAAATGTAATGATTAAGTTCGTTGGTTCACTTTTATGGAGGGATGAAGTACACTGGTGTTATATTACTGGTAAAAAATAATTTAAGAAATATTGCACAACCTTTTCTGACAATTTAAATGTTTAATAACGCTGAACAAACTTCTAAAACACCGATATGGATATTCAAGTCAATTGTTCTAAATACATTTTGATTGTAGATTGATGAGCCCGTAGACTGGATTATTTTTTTTATCTCCGGCCATCATTGACTAACGACATTTTGGGGAAGGAAATTTACCCAACCAAAATCGGTAATCCGTTTTTTATTTATTATTCTTTTTAGGCTCGAATTGTAGATTAACTATATCTTTTTCCACTTATGTACGACAGTCATTTGTTTATTTATTTATTACTGCTGGAACTGACGCACTGACGCAAAGGCTTTTGCAGAATACCATTATTACAAAATGCTCTTAATATTAAAACGAATAAGGAAATCATTACAAAAATAGTTGGATAAAGTATTAGCCAATTATCTCGAGGCGCAACTTCGCAATGTGTGGTTGGAACGAAATTAATATTCCGTAACCTTTTTCCAGTTTAAAAGGGATAATTTACGGGTTAATTCAAAATTTATTGTATTTTGCCTGGGACGGGGGCGCTAAAATGTTGCTTAACGTGAATATTATTTACCTTTCGGAAATTATACTCCATTATTTTAGGCTACTGTATTACTGTTCGTACTTGATGATGTCTGTGATTCTAGAACGTGAGAGCGAATGACAAACACTAAAACATAAAGTCTTTAAAATAATAATCGAAAAATGTGGTCCATGGTAACCACATTATTTCAAAATTGCACAGCACTGACACAGTCTCTAGCCAATTTTATAGGTCTACGCATGCAGGTACAAGCATACATTATTTCTACTTTAACATCCGAAATACCACAGCTTTTTAGTTGGATTCGGCAGGGCTGCTAAATCCGGTGGACAGATTGTAATTCGGAAACTCTGTCACTTACCTATCTCTAATACTATACGAAAACATTTTAAAATAAAACATTAGGTACCGTACCTTATATAACTAACGACATACCCCTATTGCAAAAAACAATTGGGAACAAAGAAGAAAGATGCGTAGTAATAAATACTTCTATTTTACTGTTTTTCGTGGCGCATTCTTACGTCAACTAGTGTAAAATAACATATTAAAGTGACCACCGTGTCTAGTTTTAATACTGATTTGTTAAATAGTACATTTTAACACATTTAAACTTTAAATAGTTTACTAATAAAATCTTATAGACGCAATTAAAAATCGAAATCCTTAAATATACCTAATTTTAAAAATAAAACAATAATTGTAGATAGATATGAAATACTGTACTGATTAAAACGATTTGATAATACCCTGCCCACTACATAACAATGAAATACCTTGCACTCGATTTTAATGCCTAACAAAAGACAGCAATGCGTTGGGATTTTCAACAAGCAGAGACTACATTTCATACAAAATTGCGAACAGTTCGTGCCGGAGTGTGCATTGCGACGGCTATTTTTAGTGTAGCCGCGCCACGTTAACGCACACATAAGTAGATCAGAACATTTAAAATGCTGCTTTTTGGTGCATCACAGTTATGGCGTCATGCTCATGAAATGAGAATTTGGCGTACTATGCTTTAATTTAATGACGCGTAGTCTTTTCAAGTAGTTACTTTATGTAATTGGACCTTGTTGAATTGAAGATATGTATGTACATGACAGCAATATATGTACTTTTATTAAATAATGCTATATTTAGAATTAATAATAATTTTAAAGCAAAAAAAAAAACATATTCTCATATCACTTATTAGTGGAAATAATAATCATTTGTATGAAATAATTTTAATTTCAAAGGTGGAAGTACGTTTTTAAGTATAATTAGCCTATTTTTTTACAATTTAATGCAACGAACATCACAGATAAAGAGGCACGACATGTTTATGATAAAGCCAACTAAATACATGTCAAGAGTATGACTAATTTATTAATGAGATTTAAAAAAATCTATAGTCACTAGTTTAAGAAATTATCATATTTTGCATGTATTTAACAAGTAAATTAATAAATATTTAATGCCTATATAACAGAACATTGTAATTAATATATAATTAATTCTACCAATAGGACAATTCAAAGTAAGAACTTTCTCCCTCAACATGACATCAAATGAAACTGTTTTCGTAAACAAAATGTCAGCAGGATAGCCATTAACTAACAAACAAACATTTCCCTTCCTGACGGCATAATACATACTCCGCTCCATTCGTTGGAAGTAAAAAATATCAGCGGCATTTTATTGGTCCGGCGTACTACGCCCGTGGACTGCGTGAGGTTTTAGGCTTACGTCGGCGTTGCGAGCCGGGATAATGGCCCTACCGAATAGATTTTTTTTACGTTTCCATTCCATTACCGGATGACCTTTTAACATTATTTATCTTGGAGACACGATTTGAGACAATAATTATTCGTAGGTTGAGTCGTTACATATAATTTAGTATGCAATAACATTTTTATACCGTTATTCAGCTTACTTATTCGAATTTGAAATGTACATATTAAGCTGCATACATGTCAATATCAGCTAGTCCATTAAAAATACTCATATTGTAATTCGACGGAAACGCTGACGCTGGCAACTTAGCCTTGCTGCAACGAAGATTCGAATCGCTCCGTTCGAACGCGTGGTCATAAAATATTAAATATATTAAAGGAGGGAAACCAGCCGTATGTCTGAACGGCCGATGGTAGAGATGGGGAACTAAAAAAATAAATCATACATTTCCTTCGCACACTTCTCAAAATGCAATCTGTAAAACACCTAGAGGCTAGCCTCGTTGCGAATGCTTAAGACTGACTAAATTGGTCACCAGTCAACCTCCTGGTCCGCCTGTCCCAGGAATCTAATGCCCCGATTTGGAATTTTTTAATTAAGCGCTTACAAGTTAAATACAAAGAAATGGGATCTCCGCTTGAAATTTTAACTCTTACTAATATATAATGTTAATATTGATATAAATATTCATTAATATTAATATATTGTTAATAACATTAACATCTCAATGATAAATTTAATGCACTCTATGTAATTGTTGAATCATCCAGTATGTGTTGTCTCTCGTTGTCCCTAGATTGTTTGTGTAACAAACGTCAAGACGAGGACGTGTAGCATGCATTCAGTATTAACAGTACCATGTCCACTCTGTCAACACGGAATTGCTTGTAGCCATGTTTCTTGAACATTTGTATCTCAGAAAGCAAGCAATTCTTGTATATTTCGGCTTTCCTATAGTAATCTATATATTTTGTATTTATAGATTTCTATAGGTACGGCTTTTCAAAATTTATGTATTTAAAATCTTCGTCGTCGAGCTCGTCAAATTATTATTTAAATTTGTAAGATCTGTCAACCTCACAGTTCATCACGGATATTGAAAATGTAAGAATGAGATTAGTATAAATTTCAACACAGCATAGGAATCAATATAGGATGATTAAAAAACATTTACCAATTTAACTAACCGTTTCAATCAGTAGGAACCATATTGGATTTCATTTTTAAAATATATCTATACAATTATTAAGTTAACCCCTCATCTTATTGACAATATTATGAATTTTAATTTATTAATAATTCCATAATTATTAATAAATGAAAATTAATTATTAACATTCTGTTAGCCTTCATTTTAGTTACGGCTTACGTCACGCGGATGTAAATTTGACAAGATCCTAGCGCATTATCAACTTCCGGGGGTAATACAAAAAAGGATTTACATTATAGTAACTTAATGTACAGTAACTACTGTCTTCTTGTAAATGATCGATGAAAGGGATGTATGAACATTTTTTTTATCAATCAAGTAGTTATGTCTACCTTCAATGCAATAAATTAACTGAAATACTTCCATTCAACTTTATCATTTCGATCAAATTAATCTGTATCGATTTTTATAAGCGTTTATAATAAGTTTAAATTTGTGTCTGCCTCTACAAGTTGAGTTAAACTCCCCGCCCTGTTTATTGGAATTTATACCTGTTCCAAGTCAATTTGACTCAAGTGTTTGACTCAATAAAACTCGATTCCATTTCAATTTAGTTAAGCGTTTGACTAAATAAAAAATACGATCACACGCACATATTATTTTCGTATTACGAAATTGACTTGATAAGTATGACATTCGACACATAAGCCGAGTTTACTTAAATATAAGCTACCGCGAACCACAGGCTGCAATTGGGAATTTAAACTAACCACTAACTAAATGCCTCTCTCACACACACACACATAAAAATAATCAAAATAGATCCCGCTTTTTCGGAAGAGCTAAGCCACATCTACACGCACAGAAGATTTATTTATGTTTTATATTTATTCTTATAATATAATATGAAATAAGAATGTATCAAGAAATATTGAAAATTGGAAATAAATATATATTGTAGAAGCCGGATTTATGGACATACAAGAAAGTGAGAAGCAACTGCAAGCACATTAGGTGGTGAGGATGAAAGAAGGTGGCAAAGAAGCCAGCGGTTCACCTGATATTAAGTGGCAACAGCCATAGGCATCCGCAACAAGCTAATCAGTAATTTTGTAGTATAAGGGAGCAAACGAGCTTCCGGTCGAATATTAAACGAACATCTGCTACATCAGAGGAACTGCAAATGTGTGCCGGCCTTTAAGGAGTACGTACGTATGAACGTCGTGTTCAAAATCTAATTTATCATATCCAATTGGACAATGATGTTTGTGATTCGATCGGATATCCCCAGATCAAATTTGTTAGTGTCGATCCTTACAGTGTAGTGAAGGAAAAATATAATAAAAGATTTCTTTAATAAATAAATAATAACAGAATTACGAACTCGGAGAACAAAGAGAATCGAATTTAGCATTGAAATAAAAAAGATTTTTTTGTTTTCAAGAATTTACATTGTACGCTCCGACGCGATCGGCGCGCGGTTAATTGAAAAACTTTTTAGGGCCAAGACCGGGAGGCGAACTTCGGAAGTGTATTCGTCGATTCACAAATTGTTTTTGTTTCCTAATGACTGCGCTCGTGTGATACCATGGACGTTTTTATTTGTTAACGCGCTTTTTAATGTGGTTTTGTACACTTTTTTACTATTATTCTAAAAGACCCCGTATTCCCCGAGTCCCGAATTCTTGGGACTTTATTGTCCATGCAATCAATCCAATGCATAAATGATTCTTCTATCCATAAATATTTTCAAAATAAAGCGATATATTCCTGTGCAGTTGGTATATTTCCTTCTAGAAAGATATTTAGACGGTTATGCGTAACGTAATTGGGTTACCAGAAGTGAGCTATCAATCCTCTAAAGTGTCCTTCAAAGCAATAAACCGTTTATTGCTTTGAAGGACACTTTAGAGGATTTTAATTTATCAAAGGGACTAACCAAATTGCATGTTTTATATAGAAGAAGGTGGCAATTCTTGACCTATACCCATAGGTATCTGCAAACGAGTTGCAAATGCGTTGCCTATCTTTAATGGATAAACAAATAATAGATATTCCCTTTTTCTATTCATCCACATCCCCATCAAATCTAAGAGGAGAAGTATACTTCTACTCCACGCTTGTCTTCTGTGAGTTCTTGGTATTTCGCCGGTCGAGCTGACCGATTCGTACAATAGTTTGTTGTTGCGGGCTCTACTACTTTAGAAATTCGTTGTAAATATCAAAAAATAATGAATGCAAGAAAATAAAAAAAAATATGCCGTCTTTTTATAGTCTTGATTGATAGTACACATTACAGTATACAGTCTATTGAGTTCATTTTGAAAAAGAAAACAAGTTAAAAGCAGAATATGATTAAAATTCAAAATGAAATACAATAAATTGAAATGAAAATAATTTGTTTGTTTTTGGTCTTAATAACTTAAATGTTTATTTAAAACAAATACGATTTTCCATCTCAATATTTCATTCACCGAATGGTGTGAAGCAGCATTTATGTATTAACAAGTGTATTTTCTATCGTTATGACATTTTCTCTCTATGTTCTTTGTGATGAGTCAATTGTCATTGTGACATATTTTATGACATTTTTCCATTTAATTCATGAGCTCAAGACAGCTTAATTTAACCTACTGTTAATTGTCAACACATTGTGTGTTTAGTTTTTAAATAAACACATAAATTATATGTTTACCCGCGCCGTGGACGCCCACAATACATACTGAGTGACCAATCCGCTTAATTCTATGTTTAGTTAAAATATTTATTCACTTTGACATTATATTATATATTTTATTTTCCTATTGTTTTCTGTTATATTTTTTCATAATTAATGTAAAGTCATTCTTTTTGTTTCTTTTAAATATCTTTCTTTCGCTGAACAGTAATTATAAAAATCGAATTCCAGAGAAAGGGTTATTTTGATTAGGGGTAGGGGGCAGGTAGGTCCCCTGCTGCCCCCATCCAGTGGACTCCCTCAATCTTGACCAGATCGTCCATTTGTCTTTTGTGAGGGCTACTTACGCTGCGTCGACCTGTATGCCACTATTCAAGGACTTTTCGGCCTACTTAAGGACTTAAGGTTTGCAAATCTGTTTTATCCTTGACCCTAATACCTTTTTATTTAAGACTAAGAGTGCCAGTTTTATGTGCTAACGTTTTCAAGTTGAAAGAAATAAATAATTTTTAAAAAGTTTAGCGGAAATTTAAATTCCAGATGTGAACCTTAAATGTGTCTGGGTGTTGCGACGCGGACGTGACGCAAATTGAGTTTCTTTGAAAAAAAGATAGAGAGTCCTCGGATGCTGATAAAATATGTAATTCCGGTAGACAGTTTGCTTTTGACGGCCTCCTCGGCAAATTTATGAATATTTCCATTGCGACGAATTACTAATTTTACTTTATGCGTCTCAAGATCTGATGTAGCGAAGACATTTTTGTACCTTTCTTGGCATACATTAAAAAATAAAAATATATAAACACGCATAACTACAGAACCCTAGTAACTGAAGTGTGGGTTAAGATGATTTGAATTGTTACAACCTGATTTGTTATATTAGCGTTGTTTAGTATCCATGACAAATGTAAAAATAGTTACATTTTTATTTTATTTTACATAACAACGATGAGAGCAGGGTGTTATGTAGATAATATATTTGTTAATTTATTGTAATAGTGATAAATAAACCGTGACATCACTACACAACAGTACAGTATTGTCAAAATCCTGAAAAATACTACCAATATATGTAGGTATATATGTGATCTACGAACATATATAAATTACTCTATCAAGGTTACAACACGGTAAAAAACGCTTGGAACATTTCCAAATAATGTATGTTAAAAAAAAATGTTTGACATTACTAAAATTTGCTAATTCGGGTCGATCGTCAACCAATTGAAATACCAATTCACTATTCCTAAATTCCAATTCAAAGGGACGTGTTGCGCGGGCTGCGTCACGTATCCATTCGTCCGGATATTTATACATACATATATGTATATAGGCAAACATATTGAGCCAGAAATTCCATTAAAGCTTTATTTACTGAGCTCTCTACTCTACGTGAGCCATCAGGTCATTTTCCGTCTATTCAACTAAAGATATAAATGTAGTTTTATATACGGACTTGATTACATAAGAAAGCTTGTTTGTTCTCTTTGCTTACCTTGATATCCAAATATTACGTATCAGATTGAACTTACATAAACAGACTTAAATAATTTATGACCCGATATAAATTTTGAACGAAATATATTTTATGTTAAGTATAATATTTCGGCACATAATAACTAAAAATAGCCTTAACAATTTCGGTCTTCTGAATGTACGATGCGGTGAACTTCTTCGTAGTGAACATCGATCTTAATGGCGAGACTCCCACGTCTACCTATTGATGACTATTGACTGAGATGACGTCGAAGATTTACTATATGTTAACATCAAAGTTTAATCTTCGATAATTTTTTTTATAGCTCTTTTACATGTGCGATATATCTGACCTGACACAAATGTGCAATTTTTCATAAATTTCATTTTTTTTCGCAATTAGTTAAATAAGTTTGCTTACGATATTAAAGGTTACAGATACAAAGCTTCGACAATAACAACATTAAATTTTTACTTGTACCAAAGATGTAAACTTAAACGGTAAAAGTAAGTTTTATTGGTGACTAGAGTTTTAGTATCTCACGACGTAACTCCCGTGTCCGTCACTAGCGGATCAACAAATTCGGGACAAAATATTGTTCTGGCAGTTGTCCAATCACATTTAATTTCTTATACGAGAGTGTCTGTCATTTTATTGTTGTCAACTCAAAGTATATTTGTTGCGTACATCAGGTCTAATTCTGTCAGCGTGCTTTTTACTGTTTTCTAACGGAAAGGAGTAAAAAGCATATATGTTGAAGTAAAGTCTGTTTATATACTTACATAGCATATAAAAATAGCATCGACTTTATTATGTAATTAAAGTGTCCCTTGAGCGTCACCTCCATGAATTAGAGTATTGTGACGAGGTCACGCTTTTACACAACTCGTCGTATCGCCGTGATATCACCGTGCGGTGGCACATCTATTAGTTTATGGAAATATGTGGCAAGACGATAATATAGACGCGATTATCTCGTGTCGGTGTTGCCTAGTGGTAGTCCTATTATTTACTGTGAACATTACCAGGTGATTATAAGTAGTACTTATTATTTTAATCAAACATAATCATTACACATGAAATGTGCACGAGCCCCGATTCTTTTTTACGTAATCTCTATTCTGTCCAGGTGTACAATAAACGCCATTATCTTTCTTCTTCTTTTAGTGCCATCTTCTAGCGGGCTAATTATACGGTCTCTATTCACTGCTACCCTGAACAGTGATTTCGCTCATGTTGTACTACCGGCGAAGGTCTATCAGGAGATTCTTCTACGTTCTCTTCAGCGGCCTATTTTTTCCTTGTGTATGTATTTATGAGTTGGAGTAAATATTTACTGTTCCTAGTAATATGACCTAGATATTCTAATTTTATGTAATAAAATAATGAACCAAAAAGAAATTAGTTGTCATACGAAAGGATTTTTCATAATACGTTCAAGTATAAAGCTCCATTCCTTTGAGAACATAAGAGGATAATAGATTCAAGTCGTTGATTTACGACTGCTACATTTTTAGTCACGTAGCAAGTTAATGTACATGTCCATGTAACTCATGAGAGCGTACTGAATGAGAATTTATAAGCGGTTGCGTACGAATTTAACTGACTTTGTTTTTGTTCTATAATCTTAAGAACTCGTTATGTTAAGTTCGCTTGGCGTTATTATTACTTCTTTCTTGAAAATTTAAGATAACTTATTACTCAAAAAATATATAGTCAAATACTAAGCATAACTAGTAGATCTTTTTCAACAAATAGTATCCAAGACTACAAGGCTGGCTTTATTGTAGCACTCATTTAATAATATGAGACAAAACACGAACTACCATTATTATAAAATACTGAATAATTATTATTAATACTGAATAACTATATTTACTACTATTGGAAATTTATGTCCTTCAACTCGTACAATTTAAAATGATTATGCTTTATTTAAAAATATTTTTTATAATAGCTATATGGCTATTATTAATGTCAAGATAAATGACTTTTGATAAAAATGAAATTAGACGCCTTAGGTTATAAGTATTAAAGTTGTGTTACGTTCAGTGTGTTTATTTATTAAATAAACAACTATTTGTTATGCAAGTATCAAGAAGGATTGCGAGGCGTCCGCATCCGAAGATGACAGCTGTCAGACTGTCAGTGTGGCCCAATACAGAGTTGTTCATAAGAATTGTCGTGTATAAGAAGCCTTACTTTATTTATTGATTTAGTTAAGATAAATCTAAAGAAAAAACGATAAGTGCCTCACTTGATGTCGAGTGATTATAAAACCTACGGACTTGTTGCCGATTTTTAAAAGAGTTCTTTAAAGAATAACTATGCTATCTATGCGCTCTGTGTTAGTATATCAACCAGTCAGTTTCTTCTTTTATATAAATAAAATAAATAAATATACGCTCACGCCCATAACCCAGGGGTAGGTAGAGATTATGGATTTCCATTAGGCGCGATCCTGGCACACCTCTCTCGCTTTCTCCACATCACACATCTACGCATACAAGCTCGTGGGTTACGGGTACTCGTTATATCGCCCTTCTTTTTCTTCTTCTAGATTAGTATGCTTCTAATCTGATCGATATATGTTCTCCTTGGACGTTCCCTGCCAACACTGCCACTCACTTTTGCAACATAAATTTGTTTCGTTACTCTCACTTCATTCATCTTT
>JWHW01032037.1:131607-148662 GCA_000931545.1 Papilio glaucus | reverse complement strand
TTCAACAACATTACGTAAGCGTGTGAACTTGACGTGCAATTTCCGTATTACTGAGAGAAATGAACCTGCTAGCCTAAATACGATTTATTTTAAGGCTGCAACAGACACGCCCCCTATACGGTAGTCTCGGTGACTGTTTTTAAAGGATAGCAAACGGAAGTAGTGTGATGGTTTTTGTGTTCTCAAGTAACTGCAAAATAGAAAACTAAAGTGTTGAAGCACTGAAGTAATACAACACATAAGCAATGCACATCATCTTCATCGACCAACAAACGCTGCTAGTCGTAGGCCTCGCACATGAACCTCTGTAAAGATTGGTCCAAGACCGTCCTCATTCAGTAGGCTCACGTACCCTTGACCAGATCATTTGTCCAAGTTTTGGAAGGTCTTCGTCGCGTCGTCTTGTATATGGCTGACATTCAAGAACCTTTTGGCATCATTGAATACAAATGAGTATTATTCGACACTTCATTGCGATCAATGAGGGAGACTTCGTCCAGCTGTAGACGACTGTAGGGTGAAAGGAAGAAAGGAGATATACTACAAAATATGTCTCCATTCTTTTCTAAGGCATTCTAAGTACAACAATTTTTCAGATCCTTGCGTTAGCTATTTGAAAAGATCTAAATAAGAGTTCCGTCAGATAAATCTCGTAACGCTGATATAAATCGACAAGGATGCTGCAATAAATGTTTTTCCGGGCGACACATTTCGACTTTTAAAAATAAACGCTCTGTCGACAGTTGAATGGATACGAACACGTAGGTATTCGTTGACAAATAACTTTTGCGTCACGAATGGTTTTAATTTCGTTGAAAAGTGGATCTAAGCAAATCTGGAACGCACAGTACTTACGGTATAAGTGATATCATTTTGCTTAAGGCAAATTGCTGTGATCTGTTATTTTGTTTTCATTTGCTTCATGTTTTTGAATCCTATATAAACTTTTTATTAGACACCATTTTACTTGGTACTATACGCAATAAAATCCGTTGCAAAGATATACGACTTAATTTATTTTGTTGCTTAAATATGTTGTGTTAAATGTTACATTTATACTTTATTGGTCTATCCTTCGTTTTATGGTTAATTCACAGCATAGATTGTTTGCGCAGTAAACAATTGATTTACACTTTTCGTAGCGGTTAGGTTTCGAATATGAAGAGATAGAATCTATAGTTATATTAGTCATTCACTGGAAACCGATTAGCGTTTTCGTTTTTTTAATATATTTTTCTTATATCGCAACTTGTTAAAATAGCATAACCTTGTATTGTGATGCAAGGTAAAAATACAAGTTCGTTTCCTGTATAAATATCATTTAAAACAGATTTCCTCTAAAATCAAAATAGATGCTAGGAAAAAGACGAACAGCGTAGGCTGGAATGATAAATTATATTTATAAGTTAAAAAAAAACTCTATTTATTATATCAGTAGGCGAAAAACTGGCTAAGCCTTTCGAGATTTACGCTTAAACCATTTATCACTTGCGCTTCGCGTGAAGAAAATGCGTGGTGTAATCTACATGTCTGTTAGATGTGCAAGAAAGGTTTTAATAGCGGTTCAGCGAAAGCGTTGCCTGTAGAAATAAATATTATTTTTATTTTTTTTATGAAAATATAAAACAGTAACAGGTTTTTGTTTCTGGATGAATGTACAGGCAGGATTACCGACAGGATTACCAACTGGTAGCAGTGCTACGACATTAAAAATACTGTTCTAAATGGTTTATATTTCAACGATAAATTTTTCCTTGACATGAATGTTTTCCTTAATAATTTTTCAGCTATGCTTAAGTTAATCTTCAGTAGTAATTTTTATAGACAGGACAACTAGTTAGTTTCAAGTAATAATTTATCCAATTTATTAATTAATCCAGTTCTTGCTAAGCCTAAATCTACAATGTTTTCATCAAACATCACTTTACAAAAAGCATTTGTATCCGTAGTAACTAGATCTGTTGATAGGAAGACTGTTTTAACTTCTGGATTTTTATGTTTAAATGCATTATTGTCAATTTAAAAATACTAAAATAAATTAATCTAAATATTACTTCATAAGCATCTAAAATATTATTCAATTTATAAATAAACAAAAATAGAATGGAAATGTTTCCGGAGCTTCTTCAAACTGTTCAAAAGAGGAAATTAGAACATCTAGATCGAATAGACTCGGAACAATAAATATGAGCTACTCCAATTCATAAATACAAGGTAAAATAATAGACTGCCGAAGACCATAGTCGTAGTCTCCTGGCTGGCAAACCTGTGCCAGTGATACAACATGAGCACGAAATCACTGATCAGTGCTGTGGTGAATAGAGTCCAGTTAGCCATAAAGATCGTTAACTTTCGCTCAGAGATGGCACTAGAAGAACAAACAAAAATTAAAAAAAAAAACGTTTCTATAATGAAATAAATTGAAACCAAATCAAACTTACTACACAAGTTGCTTGCTAACTTGAAAACAATTTAGTACATCGATGTTTGCACACGACCGTCTATTACAGAAATCTGCAGTAGACTCATTTAATCTATTCGACAACATGACGGGAATGTAGCTTGGGTCGGAGATCAAAATTTAATGGACGTGTCGCCAGGCCGTAGTGTGGGTTTATGGCGGTATCTAATATTCCATTATAACGGAAACGGGGCTGAGACAAGTACGGTAATGGAGTACCTCGGGCTCTTCACGTTAACTTTGAATGTCACAACTCTCAGTGGCGGGTTATTATTTTACTTATAAGCTACATCTATCAAAAGCTAGTATATTAATGCTTTAAGGGAGACCTGCAAGAAAATTTAAAAGAATATTGCTACACACGCACATTTAAAGTTTCTACGGAAGACTAGCGATCCACCCCGGCTTCGCTCATGTAGTTTCTCCATTATCATTGAAAGTCTCTAGGTCCAGTAGTTTGATGATTATTATTATTTTGATCAGTATTATACGTACCATATTCGGAAGAATTTGGATTGATTATAAATCATAATCTCCCTTCCATTCATGTTATGGCTACAGTTTTTACGGCCGGCCATCTGCCTGAAGCCAACCCTCCTCGGAAATAATTGATTATACTTAAGTCTTGATTTATCAGTGTGATCAAAGACAATTCCATTGCCGAGATAGTCAAATGTCACGAGGACTGTTTTAGTAGAGCACACTAAAACTTACGTCGGGTTTGTCATTATCTGATCGGCATTCATCTCTGGTGTGATAATAATTCCTCGCTAATTTCCATTCCTGTAGAAGCAGCGCCTTCTTCCATCTTCATGGAATTCCGCCAATATCTCTTCTGTGTCGTGACATGTCGAAACACGACGAAAACGAACTATTTTCTCGTTGGTAGCATCGTCCAGTCTTTGCCAATAAGTGAGCGATTTAATAATGGCAACAAATTCAGATTTTTGATTATAAATAATGTGCATAAATAGTGAATATTGCTGGCGTTTCCTCATATTTATACAAGCACTTAAATACTGGGCTATCGCTCTCTAGTTCAGTTAAGTAAACGTGACAACATGTAACACGGTTCCAAACCTATTTCTCAGTTCTCGGACACAAAATATATTTTAATATACATCGAATTCATTGTAGCGTATAGAATTTGACAAGAATTTCCGTGTAATGTTCAAACTATGGGATAATTTTCGCAACAATACAAGTATCCCTTACACAAGTTTATAACCGATGTGGTCTAAGTTGTACTTAAAGTTCGGATCAAACGTGCCTTTCGTGAAGTTGGATAACTTTGCGTCGACGCTTGAAATATGTTCATATTGTTGAAGATAACATTATAAACTATGAAATAATTAGTTACCATTGAAGGAAAATCACAATACTAATTAAAAAAAAACAAAATTTAATTCCTAAAAATATTAAGTCTATAGGTATGTCAATGGCATAAATGTGGAAATATAATAAATCAGCCTTTTTTTAGAATGTGCCCCACTGCAGGGACGCGGGCCTCCTCTTCGAGAGAGGGAAGTGGCCGTAATCCACCACGCTGGCCCGGTGCGGTTTGGTAGATGTCACATGTCTTCGAATTTATTGGTTCTAAGACATGCCGGTTTCCTCACGATGTTTTCCTTCACCGTTTTTGGAGCCGTAGTGATGAAATATATTACACAAAGTAAAGCGCCTGCCTGGGTTCGAACCCCGACCGCGTTCGTAAGTCGAGGCCTAAACCACTGAGCCACCACTGCTTATATGGAAAGCAAATGTTTTTATTTTATTATTAACTAGCTAATCCGGCAAACGTAGTTCCACCTTAGATGTAATCTATGTTGTTAATTAAAATATTTTTGCGCGGATTAGTACATATATATTTTGCGATAACTCCTAAGATAGCCGTTTAAAGTATATGGTGTAAGTGATTATTATAATGTGCATGATACGTTTAAGGTTACTTACTTATTTACGTTGATATACATTTATACTGTATCAATCTAATTGACTTTTCAAATACCTCATTGTACGTGGCCATTTTCATAGAAATTAGAATGAGTACAGTAAACTATCCTTAAAACATAGGTATATGCCATCGCAGACTTTATTGTAAATCTTCTTAAGTTACATAATTCCGCAGTATATTATTTTGATCTATCTTGTAAGTTTTAGCCAGCGTTTGCAATGTAAGCATACTAAAATATGCTTTTTACGACATCACATTACGAATCTTTGAAATTCTCTACTGTAATATGCATGTACTATACATATTAACCTTCCTCTTGAATCCCTCTGTCTATTGATGATAACCACATTAATATCCGGTGCCTAGCTTGAAAGATCTAACGGAACAGACAGCAGAGGCGACTTTGTTTTATACTATGTAAAGATAAATAAATGTGCACACAATTATAAGTTTTGTAATAAACTTATAGTCTAAAACATGGAATAAGTCATTGTAAAGACATATTAACTTTTGACTAAAATTAATGTTTAAAAAAATTAGTGATGTAGATTTATCATCGCCTATAAAACGTTTTATCGTCCATATAAGAGTACATTACCCGTAACAACCTCGAATGAAGCGGAACTTACCTGAAAAAAACGGAAATGGATATCATTAATTTAATTAATTGTAAGAAATGATAATTACTTTATTAATAAGGAGTACAGTTATAGTTAAAAACAAAACACACAACTGACTGTATGATTATTGACATTTTAATAATTTACTTCCACTATGTGAGTTTTATGATGACGTCGAAAATACAAATCGAATGACACGTCACTCTTTAAAATCGGAAAAACCGTTTAGGCTACAGGAGGTAACAATTGAAAGCACATAAATACTAAAACTTTAACCTCCTGACAATCGAGAAAAAATATGAGTTATTTTTGTTGGTTGTATTTATTTATTGTACTCGTTATTAATAACTTCTTTCCCTCCGTATTCTGCAGCAGTGCAGTATGTTAATTTGCATTTTGTCCCAAGATTGTTTTTGATATCTAAATCTGTAGATAAAGTTATAACTCTGTGATTTTAAAGAGTTAACGATCTCGTTTTCTTGGAATATCATCAATCAATCCTTAAAGTTGTTCTGAGGCAACTTAATATTTTTCGCCGTCATTTCACAAAAACGGTCCAGTCAGTCTCCATTCTAATCGGAACATCTCAAATTATGAATAGATGTCAAGTGAAAGAGTTGGATCATTAATCTTGTGCCATTTATCATTTGTTTAACCAGCACCTGCTGCATCATGCAACCCTAACACGCCTTCGCAGAAAACAACTTAGTCTCTATTAATTTTTTAATCAACTCCTTAAAGTTCAGCCTTCACGTTTCACTTAGTATCAGCATTATAACTTTATTCATGATTATATCATTCACATTTTTTCCTTCTATTTAGAAGGGATTATAATCATTTACTATTACCACTGCAAGTGATAATTTGACGAGGTTCGGGTCCTCTTCAATTTACATCCACTTACGTGCATTTGCATCATCCGTAACAAAAAGAGCGCAAACGAATTTGGGTTTGGAGTCTGTTGAATTTTAAAATTGGCAGTATTTCTAGCACTATTTGTTTAATAACGAATTGTACCGTTAGTATTACAGAAGACAACGCTTTTTTAGGCGTATGAGCAACAAATTAATGCTATACTACTTCGTTTATTAGATAAACTTGATGTATTTGATATAGTCCTCATTAGACCGAGTTGTTACTCTTCAATTAATTTCAGAATGGTAAATTTGGAAATGAGAGCGTAACTGGCACGAGCAAACGCTTATGCGGTTGCAAAGTATTCACGTTGGCTTTACTGTGAATAACAGGATATAAGCGCGGAATACTGTCAAAACCATATCATTACTAGTTAAATCAATTGAGAAACACAAAATTATCATGGAAGCAAATTATTAACACTAATTTCTAAATGGATGACTTGCGAAAGGAAGCATTGAATGCTGTAGTTTATATATCGACTGGATTTATTATTAAAAGTAGTATGAAAATTCATTCAGCAGTTTTTATTCGCACCCAGACAGTCAGACACGGTGATAATATTATATAGTGATATGAAGGACAAAATTGAATCAAATTTCGACGGGGCACTGACGAAGTCAAACAATATGAATTCAATTATTAAAATTGTATTCACCACACGCCAATCAATTCGCCTGCGCTGATTTTTTTTCATCGTAACTAAAGCAATTAGACCGGTGCTGTCTGTTTTCTAAACTGAATGATGTTTTTATATTCGATAGGGATGACACAAATAAAACATTCGCTCCTTCTGTATGACATATATCGACTCACAGCCGTACTAGGAGTTTTTTTGCACGAATGTATGTTATAACATAGGCGAGTACTAAGAAAGGATCATCTAAATTCATCCTTTAACCGACAATTGTCCAGTCTAGGCTGAACGCTTTATAATATGATTGATCATATAGATCTGAGGTCAACTTAAATTTGATTTCTGCATACAAACATTCATCCCCTAACATTTAAATTTGCACGGTGGGGTTCAGACTGTGGTAAATATAAGTATATAACAGACTGACAACACAGACGCTATATGCATGTTGGCCTTATATAAACATAAGATCAGCAGATGATTAATTTGGTATAATTAGTAGTAGTAAAGAAATATGTTTCCATGTAAATAACCCGTGGCAGTCAATTCTGTTATTTTAAAGGTTTCTATTTGTGGTCTCATATTTGTGTCATAATTGTATCGTAATATTGTCATATTGGCGTAATAGTGGTGGCATGATGCTGTCATAACAATGCACCACTGACAAATTTAGTAGAGAAAGGTCAGTAGTCAATTAACAAAAAACTATTGAGAGAATTCGAGGTTACAAATTCCCTTATTATGTATAAGTCAAGCAAGAAAATCGGTATCTACCACTGCTAAAATAAATATTGAATGTGCAGCGAAACTAGATTTCAATGATGCCGGTTGAATACGGCAGTCGACGTCGCCGAATGAACGTTTATACTCGCCCTCATGTGATTGCAAATTGGACGGTGAGGCGCGCCGCCGTCTGTCATTGCCAAACTTTGCATTGTAATTCAAGAACTAATTGGCGCGCGAGAGAATATCGCAATTCTGAATTCTGTACTTCATTCACTGCAAATTTAAATGATGCTTAATACACGCATTTAACAACGTCGTATTAATTTAAAATGTCAATTAAAACGATGGCATACTTTTCAATTATTTTTGTTTGTTAATTTACTGCTCGTAGTATAAAATTGAAGATGCATATGTTTGATTTCTATATTGAAGTGAAAACTTATTTTGTAGAGGAAAATCTTATATGTGTTGTTGACGTGATCTTATCACGTGAACAACATGCGTCATCAACAAATACCCTCAATTTAACTTAGGTACTGTGCGAGTGATCTGGGGAACAGTAACGCCCCGCCAAGGTAACCAAAGTAATGAAGCATTACGAGCTATTTTTTAATGTATTTAAAGACATTAAACATATAATTATGTTTGGAAGTGTTAGTGCTGTCTGTTACACAAACGTCAATAAGAAAATGATTGGTCAAGCGTTAACGGATGTAAGTTCCGGTTGAGCCCATTTCGAACCTGTCGGCACCTGTCACTGATTTGGACGAGACTTCATCGACGAGTCTAAACGGAGCTTCACATTCAGCTGTAAACAAGCCAAACAATTTTGCACTCTATTGAAAACCCTTAAAGTCCTTTTTCGTGATTGTTGTTAAGGTATGCGGTTTGAACTTTTAGGTTCATTGCTCGGCCGGCGACCTCTTTGATATAGTTTCGTAACTAAAATACCTTGTGGGCGTCTTTCCTGTTTTATACGAGTAACTGCAAGCGACGTACAATTTAATTTAATTTCAAATGCATGTCGCGAAGTAAAATTTAAGTTGTGCTTTCTAAGATTGTGGATTAAGTAATGTTTCTGCAATATAGAACAGACTTACCTAACAGTTTTCATCAAAATGCCTAAAGTATATGGTAATCCTACTAATATTATAAATTCGAAAGTTTGTAAGTATGGATGTATGAATGTGTGGATGTTTGCTACTTTTTCACGAAAAAACTACTTTAATGAAACTTTACAATAATATAGCTTATACATTAGAATAACATATAGGTTATAATTTATTAAGATATTTTGTGAATTGTCCAAAATATAACGATAAGTCAAGTCAAGTAAGGAGGAAAAAATTCAGCCATATGCTAGCTATTCTGGTGTGCGCTACAAAAACCGTTAGACGTATATAATGTTTAATGGAAATATTAAACTTAAATTTCCAACAAAAAAGCCTACGACAGCATATATCTATCTTTTGTGCGTAAGCCATTATCGCCAAAACAGTAAACCATTTATTAATTATAGGGCGGAACGTAGTTTGCCGCGCTAGCTATTATATTATTCGAGCAATTCTTGTATGTTTCGGCTATCTCGGAAACTGCTCTAGAGATTTGAATGAAATTTAGATACGGTTTTTATTTTAAAATGTATCTACATAGATGTATTGTCCGTAAAAACTCGAATCTTTTTTCTTTTCGCGGATCTTTTTTTGGCTCGGAATATCTCTACATTGTTAGCCATTGTAGATAGATGAGGACTTACTTAGATTAAAATATTACGTTATGTCACTGTCTACAGTTCTCATTAGCCGAATATTACAGACAGAAAAGACACGATCTTACAGACACAACGCAAAAGGAAGCTCGATCCAGCACTTTCTGCTTTCGATACGTCAAACGGTAAACACGTTAAAACATATATGGAATCATTGAGATTAATGATTTGAATTTACCAAAAGTGTTATATTTTCATGGGCCGTGACTAGAAAAAAAATCGAGGTACAAAGTTCGCCGGGTCATCTATTTTTAAATAAAATAATTTAACAAACAGTTCATGACGCACAGACTGCATGAATCGATAGCAATGTGCATGATTGACAATTGTAACACGATTTTCAATTATCAATTATTGATTGAGTTGCCGATAATTATTGATGAATGTTGACTCGATTTGTGTTGACGACGGACTAATTATACTTCAGCGGATAAAAATGACACTTTTAGTATTTTTAAATGATTTTTTTTTACAAAAAAAAACATAAAGTTTTAAGTGACATATCCTACCACCTGCACCAGCCGAGTATCATTTTGCGTTCCTAAACTGATTAAGAACAATAAACTTTTTAGAACAGCAACAGCTAATTTAGAAAAACTATAAACCGGAATCACTCCTCTGATCGGTCAAGCCGTTGAGATTGCAGGAGGTTGCGGACATGTGCACATGAATATACATAGCCGCGAAAAACAATATATTAAAGAATAACATAATATATTAACACAGCAACTTGATGATTTAACAGTAACCGAAAAATTTAATATTTATCATTTCCCGTACGAAATTCGCTGTAGTTCCGATACAAAGCTATTAATTGTATCGTACGGCGTCGCTTGTTATATGTGACGAGTTATTCATTGATATTGACAAAAAATGCGATTTATTTCACAAACAGAAAGAAAATAATGAAGCCATCACGCCAGCGACTTAAAAGGGTGCGCAGATATAATGGATTTTACTTTATTGATTTAGGTACTTCAGATCAATTTTATAATTGAAAAATTTGACAAAAAAAAATACACACATTATTCATAACATTATTTTCCGTTTTTTTTCGATTTTAATAGTCGTTGTTACATTTCATTCATACAAAACTCAAGCTTAGAATAAGAATTATCATCTCATGGAATCAAATACTGTAATATTTTAATTGCATGCTAATTCTCATAACCTCTTGAGATAGGAAGAAAGCATGTCGCTGCCATGCGCTGAGAACCAGATACCGGGAAAGGCATTGGAGTAGGTCTATGATTGATGCAGGCTGATGATAATGATGGTGATGCTAATACTGATATACCCTGACCTTACCTATTAGATAAAAATCATTAGTGAATTGATAATGATTTTAAAACCCTAAAAAAGAAAATCATTAAATTTTATTTTTGCTATCTAATTTAAAAAAAAATACATAACGTAAACTTCCGTACATAACGTAAAAATTACAAACGTAAATAACGTATATCACAATGGATTGAACCCTGTACGGTTCATTTGGAATTTCAAACCATAATTCTCTCTTTGTACTCAGTCATCTGTGTTAAAAGCTTACGTAATTTCGGTCCACTTTTGTCTCAAAATTTTCATTTCATTTATTGCTAGAATTGTTCCCGCAAATTACATGGGATTTTCTCTTTCGCCTCGCTGTAAAATTATCTCCTGCCACTTAGGAATATTGAACGAGATGACGGGAAAGAGACAGAAAGTAACTTAATTGTCCATCTGGATCCTGCGAAAGACGATAGTATTTTTTTAACCTTTAAGTGAATTGATCATTTTGAAGCCTCAGCAATAATCTTCAAATAAAATAGTGGATAAGTCTTCAAGTGTATATACCTGGATTAGTAGTAGGGGAAAATCTTATGGGTTCGGAAGTCATACTAGACCTACAATATGCTTATTCGAATTTGAAACAGTTTCGACGAACTTTTTTTCATTTATTCTTCTTGTATTCAATTTTGAATTTTATTATTAACAAACAATATTTTATTTTTGTTTGTTTTATCTCTGCCGACAGTCATTATGATTATCTGTGTTTGCTTTTATTAATTGATGTGATATTTTCGAAATTCGATTTTTGATAGTATTAGCAAATAATGGTAAAAGATTTTCTTCTCCTTCAAGTGCCTCAATACTGGTCCTACTTATCTTGAAGTGTTTTCACAGACTTGTCGACGAGTTGCCTCAACACGGCTCTGCCCTCGGTTTATCTAAGGGCACTCGGGATGATTGCATTTAAACGATTTAATTTCCAATACAAAATTTCAGAAACGAACATATAAATATTTCTAAGAAACACAAAAGATTTCTAAGAATACAAACAAAAAAACTACTGTCTGTATTAACAGAAACTACTAACTTAAATAGTGAAATTAGATTCCATGTAAAGAACTAAAAGATTTTCATTATTAACAATTGTGTTACAGATTTCCGTTGCACCGAGGTTTCTGCTTACACACATATTTTTAAGAACTCTCTGCAACTGCACTTAATGCTGAAGATAACAGCCCTTTAGCGTGCACTGAATCAAGATCAAACGTAACCTAGTTATCAGGAGATTTTTTGCAGAAATCTGTTATGGTTAATTATCATAGTATGAGATATTATATTTACGTTTCAATGTGGGACATGAAGGTACCTTTTAGCTGTAAACTAGGCAAATTGTTGCTGCCAAAGAGAGTAATAACACTTACTGCTTAAATATTAAATCAAATGAATAGTTTCCATTTAATAATTATCCATTGTTATTTAAATTAAAAACATAGATGGCGTTATTCTCAATCTTAAAAATTGTAAATTCTGAAGATCTTAGACCAGGACAAAATATGTAAATTATTGTATTGTCAGCGTTCCTTGAAAACTATGCAACGATTCAAATTGATCCGACGTTTTGAAGGGGTTCAAGATTCCGTTAACTACAAACATACATAGTAACCAAGTTAATAAAAGTGTGTTAAAAAGATGGTAAGAATAGCTTGAATATATCAACAACATTTATCATGATTGTTATTCTGATACTACTCACTGTACTAACACGCATTCAAAGATAACGAAAACGCACAATTACGCACGCAATGAACCCCAAGGAACCCTCAGAAGGTCCGGTCGTTGCTCTTGTATACTAATGTAAATATTCCAATGTATCTTTTTATTACACTTTTTATTAGTATTTTATGTGTAGATAGACATTTTCAGTCCCACGGGAGCAATGTAATAAAACCATTAATATTAATGTCGGCTCGGTGTACGTTCCCTTTGCTTTCCTGTTAACGCAAAAATATGCAAATCAAGGAAAACTGGGCGCGAATTTTGATACCACTAGTTTTTTTTACGTGCCTTAGTTAATATAAACTGGGTGTTGCCCTGTTTGTGATGCAAAAGCGATCCCAAACGACCAACGCTCCGATAGTCGGTAGCTAGTAGGCCGGTTCTACCTTTTTGCTTTTGTAATTAACATTGTCACAAAGACGGATTTGCATTTTTATACGAAAGATATTGATGAAGTCCGCTGAGAAAAAGTTAATTACGAATTTCACCTTTGTACTTTTTATACAGGCTTGGCACGTTCAAAACTGAGATGAATTAGAAGATTTTTACGTTTTTATTATAGTGGATTAGTTGTAGAGTTAGGGAAGCCCTTCACTGGCTGATGCCTGATTTAATTTTCACTTTCGAAAGCCCTAAGTTAATTGTAAAAGTGAAGAATTAAATTTTATAAACAAACAAACGTCATTTACCATACATGGCGGAACTTTATATTTTCGTCGGAATATATGTTGCAATTATGAGATAAAATGAAGTGAAATTGAAAAATATAGTTAAATAATGTTATAAGGTAATATAATAAAAGTTGTTTTCCGAAAATATTTTGAAATTTACGAATTATAGGGTAAAAGTTGAGGTGTACCCTTTGTTTACATTATTTAGACTTTCATTTGGAACAGGGTAAAGGTATAATCATTGACAAGGTATATAGCAAAAGAAACATTTAATGACGTCACTAAAATATTTATTTTCGTGTAATAGCCAAGTAACGTCGATCATGGTTTGTAAGGTACCATAAAATTATTACAGCTTCCGACTTACACGCTAAATTGTATATTTGTAATAACATTTAAAGTGACATCGTAAATATGATCTCTTGCGACATTATCTTTTCCCGAAACGTCCGCCCAGGCGATGTATTAGGGAAATACGTCTCCTTTTATGCTTCACGAAGAGGAAATTTAACCGCCATAATTCTAGAATGGAGTTGTGGTCTCGGGGTATGATGTATGGCTTACGGTGGCGACGTTACATGTTACTGAATGTAGTCTCTCGTATTGCATCTTAAGAATAGCTTAATACGGAACGTAGATTAAATTCTTTAAGTAAATTGAATTACGAATAATTAATTTTAAGAAGATACCCTCATAGCGGCCAAAAGGCCCGGGCCTTAAATTGCGATAAATATAAGCTCCTTTCGAAAAACGATAGATTACGATTAGAGACTTTGCTAAAACACAAAATATTACTGAGGCGACTAAGCAAAAAAATATTTTCGAACAAAAAAACAGACTGCTATGACAATCGAATATTGCCCATGTAAAATGTCACAGTAAATGAAATGTATATTGCCTCATTCATAAATAGATTTAAAAAAATAACATAGTAAAACCTTATTCGATTTTTGTATATATGAAAGCCAATTGAGAAAATGAAACGGATTGAGCAATAAGGCTAATGAGCCAATTCAAGCATTTCTCGTTGGTTGATATTAATACAAACATTTCCAGTGATTTTCAGTCGAAACGAAATTACCTAACGTTCTGAATTATTATAATAGAATATAATTATTTGTAATACATTTAATATAAACAACATACATTTATTGAATGTAAACAAAATAAATAACTTCACAAATTATACAATTATGTATTCAAAAAGTGGGCAACGGAATTAATTATTTGGTGTAATTGTATCAACGAATTCACAAATCCGGGCTGTGAAAGGCACTGTATAGGGTTCGGGTAATTTATTTTAACTAAAGGCCACCTAACTTTGACCATTTACATATTTTCGTCACGCTCACCATCCGCAGACATGACACGATTTTGGGATATTTGTGGGCGTTTGTTTTCAAATAGCATTACTCGGCTATTTATTTAAACGACGACCATTCTTTATGTATTCTTTAATTAGATGAGAAACCCACAGAGCTATCTATATAATTTTATGAATGAAATATAAACCAGTTTATACCAGTGAGTTCCAGTTTCTTTAGCTTATATAAAAATCGGTAGCTACGTAATATAACAGGATTGTTATATTTTTCTTTTGTTCTGACGAAAACACTGTTGTTATAACAGCTATAGGTTTGATATAGGATTATGAAAATGGAATGATAGAATATTTGTTAATTATATAATAATAATTGATACTCAATTCTTGTATACGATAACCCAAAAAAACATCGAAAGGGAATTAGCATCTTTAGTGCAAATGTATATATCTTAAATATAAGAAATTTCCAGGTATCTATTAACTCATCACGGTATTTGAAATCTTGAAATTTAGAAGGGATATTCCTTTCGCCGAATAGAGGTCAACTAAGAATGGTTTTTACGAAATTTCACCCGCAAGTTCGGAACTCGGACGGAACAAGATTCGTTTTACCTAGTATATTATATACTATACACGCACTTAAATACAAACAATAGACATAAGATATGACATACTATGTTAGAAAGCATTTATAAAAACATTGTCAGTCAACATACATTTCAAAATTACTGTCAAGAAGTAAAGTTTGTACCTTTTTAGAAATTAGTTTACATCCAATAAACCTTCAGCACTAAAGATTGATGACTTACTATCCCGAAGTTGGAGTACTGCGGTAATTTGCTCAATATTGGACACTTTCAAGTGAGAGAGAAGGGATAGGAAATTGCGCACAAGTGACAAACGAAGATCCAATAAGTCTTTGATTGAATCAGGGCGCTCTACTCGACAAACATTCGATACTGCTAACCTTATAATTAAATTTATATTCACAAAAGATGAGTATGTTTCGGATTTGGTAGACGGAGCTCGAAATTTTCATGTGTAAACTCGAGCTAAATTCAAACAATTTGTCAAGTTGATCGAAACAAACACTTAAATGAATTGATATTAGCCGAGACAAAAATCGTAAAATAGAACCTTTATTACTTTTTAATGGATACAGAAAAAGATTGAAGCAAATTGCCGGTATTTTATCCTTATGACTGGGATACCTTCAGGAAACAAGAAATTAGCTAGAGAAGTGTATACTTTGATCAAATCGCCATTTCACATATTTATGAAGATTCTGTTGAGAATAATAAAAAAATATATATTTTTAAAGACACGCCGTCCAATATTATAATTTTGTATTGCAAAATTTTGATCAAAGAATAATATTTCAGTTAAATCGTACTATAGAATCACATATTATAAAAAAAAAACATGAAAATCAAATCATTTCAATCGAAGACATTCAAATATGTAACTTTGGCTTATTCATGCCGTGTACTAAAGAATCGCGTCGTTATACAAAGTCAACGAAATGAAAATCAAAATTGATACCGATAACTGACTGAATAAGCCAAAATAACTTTTAATGTAATACTAAAGACTGAAACGTAATCCTCTCGTAACAGGAAGAATTAATGTAAGGGAATTCGTTGGAGGTTGAAGACTTAAGTTTCTATAATTGAACAATTAGTATACACCCGTCGTAGTTAACTTTTTTTGTTCGTCTTTTAACTTACTTTTTATTTGACAGTCGACAATATTTATTTCGTTTTTGCGGCGGACGTTAAGCTCGTTTAATGACTTGTAATTAGACAGAATTAACATCTGTTTCCAAATTTTTTTACCCCTCAAGATGGGCCATTTAGTTGTGCAAATTCACAAGATTACTTTTCTTTAATATTTATATGATCCCCTTGTACAGTAACGTAACAATTAAAATTAAGTACATTTCCTAATAATTGAGTTTCCTTATAAAAATAGTTTTGTTTACAGTTAAATACAACCTCGTGGACGATTCGTCATCGTTACACTTGGTGGTTCAAAATAACAATTAAATTATGGCGTAATAAATTCAATTAAAACTCTTAGAAAACCAGCTACGGTGCTATAAATATAAATCTGTAGCTACAGTATAAAACGCTTGCAATATTGAATTGACGACTTTTTGTTGGAAAAACCCTTCCGATGCACTATCGGCTTAGTGCCAAGCCAGAAGTGCGACTGTGTATTTTATGGGCATTGCAGATGGCGTTAGTGGGCATGAGATGTGCGGCAACACTAGCGTGTTCAGCTAAGCACAATTTAGAATTGAAAATGGCAAACTTTACTTTGCCGCGTTTTATTTTGATGTTATTTTTACGCAAGCATTTAGCTCATTCTACTTTATCTCGTATTTAATATTAATAATTCCATAAATGCCAAAATAAGTGAAGTTGAAATGTTTATTGCATAATAAAGCATATTTATTGCATAATACATTATCTTGAAAAATTGATGGTTATGATTACAAATAGATTAAACAGTAAGCAGAAATCCGAATGCTGATAACTAAAGAAAACTTTCAATTGTTTCTCAAACGTAAATTAGAGAAAATATTCATAAGAAAAAATAACGTTATTCCATTCTTAATAGCATTGTAATAATACTTTAACGTACGACCAACAAGATAAACTGTTGTCTATTATATCCCGATAGCACCCCACTAGTAAAGTCGTATAGTTCATGTCCCTTGAGACAATCTTATTGCAAAAGACGACCAAACAGAGATAGGATGAATGCGAACGGCAAAAGCGAAGAGCATCATGCAAGTTTATAAACTTTACCGTCAATGCGCAGCCACAAAATAATATAATGTTGACAAAAAGGGGTCATCAAATAAATATAACCTGTTTTGAAGAGACCATATGTGTAAAATAAAAAAAAATGAGTAGTATATATTTAACA
>JWHW01032037.1:73475-109116 GCA_000931545.1 Papilio glaucus | reverse complement strand
TAATTCACTTATCACACGTTCCCGGCATTACAGACTGATATTTAGTAGTTGCTGCACAAATATTCTCAATCAGCATACGGCAATATTTCATTCTACCGTGACTGTTACTGTACTCTATCAGATTTCGTTTTTAGTATTGCAATAAACACTATTTCGACCAATTCAAAAACAACTTTAGTGTTAAATAAAATTTAATTAACAAATTAACATTTAAGTCTATCAATTCACTTATCAGCGTAAATATACTCTTAACTCCTGAGATATACAAGATACATTTTAATAAAACATGGTAAATGTATAAAGTAAATATAAAAATATAACATAAATTTTAATAAAAATAAATACAATGCGCACAACATTGAGCTATTCACTTTTTCAGCTCAATAATTACTCTCAATTTACATTGACATTAAAACAGTACGCTTAATACCAACTGGGAAAGGGAAAGGAATTTCAATTTAAGGCTGCGAGAGCTCGGTAAGGGATTAAACAGCCCCCTTGGCGTTAGCAACCCTCGACAAACAGGCTCGGCCTTTACTATAAAAGTAAAATATGGGCCAGCGTCGTGACCTATTCCGTCTGTGTAACAATAACTGAGTTGCGCAATCGTGGCTTGTAATGATGTACATTACTGCTAATGCAGCAATGTATGTTAAATGTTATGGAACATGACCAGAGATGTATAAGCTTTTGTCTGTTTACTAGATTCTATCCTCTAGTGCACTGACTAATGTGTTTTGTGTGTTGAATTATTTTTAATTTAAATGCTATCAAAGGTACAGTAAACTTAAACTTAATTGTGTATTTAAAAAATATATTTCATTTTACCTGGTCACATTAACACACTTATGGAGCTTTTTAGCAACTTAAAGTAGTATTTTTATAGAACAAGTTGGGAAACAAGCAAGCGGATCCCTGATGTCAAGTGACCGCTACCCTTAGACATTTTCAACTAGCAAATGAGTCGCAGATGCCTTGTCTACCTTTGGACAGAGGAGAAAATAAAAATGATATTCCGTCTCCTATTCATCCTCTCTCCGTCCAAACATCTTCCCCTTCTATCCATTAGGAATGGATGGGAAGAGGAAGAGGACTGATATTGGGCTTCCGGCACCTAACTCATCAGATGAATCGCAGAAAAATTCTTTATATTTCTACTCCACATGAAACAAATGATGTTATTGCGGGCTCTGCCACTGTTATAAGAACTGAAAGTATAAAGTTAATAATATTTTATATCAAAGATTTTGAACATAGTTTGTGAAGTTTTATTTCGTTAAAAGATTTCCAATACGAATATATCGGCCTAAAACATTTTCGAACGAAATATAATAACCGCAAATTCAGACCGACACGTTGTTGTAGGCTCAAATTGAAGCTCTAAACGCTTAATTATGAAAGACCTATGCTCCGGGGATGTGAAGTTGTTAGTGTATGTATTACATTACGTTACTAACACGTCCATCGTACAAATAGTTTGTAAATATTAAACGATAGACAGCGATGTAACACGTTGTAAGACATTTTATTGTGATATTTCTTTTATTCGAACGGCGCACCAGATAATCATAATCATCGCTACCCATCAACAATCATAAGAGTGGCCTCCCCCATGAATCTCTACAAAGGTCGGTCCCCTTCTGTCCTCTAGTATACTCTTGCAATCTTGACCAGATCATCCATCCATCCAAAGCTGCGTCCTATACATGGTCGCCATATGTTCTGCGCGCAATGACTCCGGCACATTGCCGCTTAATTTAGAAATTCTTCGGGGAATGTTACTTTGGTTTTGCTGCGGATGAAATCATTTCTGGTACGATCTAGCAGAGAAACTGCCAACGTTGCTTTCTCCAATGACCTATGAGCTACCTTGAGCCGCCTAATGTTACTCACATCACCGTATTAACAAAATACAGTAGTTTATTCAGCACATTTTCGAGACAGCTATCGCAACAAGTCTCTATCCAAAGCAATGAGAAGAAAATACATTAACGCTTGTTTTAAACAACTTCTTGCAGTTACTCAATTACCACAGTTTTCGCTGACTGCAAGGCATGCTAGTGCGTCAGTAAAATCAGTTTACGACTTTTGCGGCGAACTAAATGGCTATAAAGAAACTTTAATTGAAACAACTCACGCTATGTTTATAACAGTTTGTTTCAGTAAAACTGAACAATTGTGGCTAATTTTTACCTCTGAGTATATTATTTAAGAGGATATATATTTTATACAAGAAAAAAGAAAAAAAGAGATTCAAGTTTCGATGGTAGAAGTAATTACAATGATAGTGATCAGATTGACGTTAAAAATGACATCAAGGATGATAATAATGATAACAATTGTAAAGGTAACATTAATAATACTTCTTATACATTCCCAATTCAACAATGTATAGATATATCGTATAAAGATCACCCTATCTCTCGATTGGCACTTAACTGACTTCTACTTCTTGCCACGCTTTAATTAGATGGTAAGGTATCAATTTTATTGTAGAATTTAGAAGATGATAACATAATTAGGCAACGTAGTTATGTTACGTGACCCGTTGAAGGAGGAGTGAGGTCTGCAAAATATCACGCTTCGTCACAGTAGAGGCTTAGATTTTCATCACAAAGTTAATATGCACTAGGAAAGCGTAACATGCTTATTCAAGATATATTCGAAGATATCGTGCAGCGTTCAGTGCGTTTGAATCTCTCTGTTTACTAATCATTTTTATCTTTCTGTTTGCAATAAGTTATTTCAATCCATATTTATGAATACTTCATGAAAACTAGATGAGGAGAGGGGTCAAGTTATATCCTACAGGTGGTCACCAAGGAGGAGGTTAATTTTTTTTATCTAGGTCACGTAGTATGGAGTCTATTACTTGTAGTTAGTATTAAAAAAAATCTTCTGAAAACAATTGGAACAATCCAAACAAAATATTAATGTATTAATAATTATTTCAACAAAATAAGGAACGATCCGATTCGTTCAAAGTGTCGTAAATCTAAAAACTTCGAAGGCACAGCAGCGGGCGCCCCTCGTACGTTTTATTTAGCCTTGGCTCCATTGTGACTCAAGATTTATTGTATTAATCTACCATATTTCGCTTAGGCTACCGTTATTCGTCATACTGTTAATCCAACGCTTGGTGACTTATATTTATCACATTCGTTCTATATAATTTTATTAACAAGTAGTACGTTGGGCCTGAAACTGACGCACAACCTTATTATTCATCGTTAAAAAAATCCACAACTTAAGCTAAATTTAGATCGTTTAGATTTATTAGTACTTTTGGATTTAAAAAAAACCGGCAAACTTCTTACAGTAATAACAATGTACCGAAATCAAAGCCGAAGTTCATTTCAAATTTAGTTGGTCTCAAAGTGCTTGCAGAATTTATTCTATCCTTAACCTACGCTTGGAATACCAATTGTAAATTGTGCGTATGCAATCTATAAGGAATTAACAAAGGCGTTTTATACAAAAGCTAAGCATGAACTTAAACAAAATTGTTTTGTGTTTACTTTGCTCTGAAGGATTCCTTTCCATATATTTTCTTTGAATTCCTTTATGTTGTGGCTGAGAAATGTGATTTCGCTTTTCATTCATTTTTTCTTTGAACGTAAACTATTTGTTGTACAAAAGCAGTAAAACTATGTACCGCCTTTGAGGCGTTTGTTAACAAAAAAAATCTGAAACTATTTGAACTGCCAAGAATATTTTAGTCTGGAATTTTGTAACGTTCGCTTTGTTGATGTTTCTTGTTTCATAAGCATTTTTTGTGCACGAAATTTATTATTTAAATCAGTATGTTAGCAAATTTAACAAATAGGCAACATATTGCCTTGAGAATATTATTAAAGAAGTAAAGATGCAAGATGGAGCTTTTAAACTTATCAATAAGTTCATTTGTTGAGAGATCACCAACCGATAAAAGACAATATGAACGGTGAAGTCAACAGCGATAAAGCCCGAAACAATAACATCTATGATATACCACCTCACAGAAGACAGGCGTGAAGTAGAAGTATTCTGCGTTTCGTCTGATGAGTGCTGGAAGCCTAATCCTTGCACTTTCTCCTTCCCATCCCTTCTTTCTTAGAAAAGAAAGAATGGGAAGGGAAAGAGGATTTAAAGGAGGAGGGGACTGATAGGAAAAGGAAATATAATTTTTCTTAGCCCATCCTCTGCCCATTAAAGGCAGGAAACGCATCTGCAACTTATAAGCTACAGCTATTTGTTACAGATGCCTCTTGATAGCGATCATTTATTATCGGTTGAACCACTAGCTCGTTTGCCATCTTCTTCTATAAAATAAATAATTAAAATCCCTAGTGTGTTCCTAAAGACTGAAAGATGAATGTATAGATACACAGTTTTGCTTAAGTATAAACAGAAAAGTTCACGTTAAACATTAGACAGATACCATTAGTATGGATAATAATTACTTTTCTAAAACACAAAATACAAAGGATAAAACCGCAGTCGAAAACCAACAATTTGCGGTATGTCAGTTCCCACACGTCTATGTATATTTCTAACCTTTGTACCGTGGTCGTGTAAACATTTCGCCTCATATATGTTTCGCCTTTCCTTTCCTTATATATTAGTATTGTAATTTTTGTTACAATCAAATAATCAATGTCAACAGTGACACAAATATTGAATACGTTTTTAGATTATTGATTAAAAGTTTACTAAACATTGTATCTAAAATCTACCTCATCTAAGAGTAAGCTCTTAGCCTTTTAATTCACTCAGAATGAAATATTGAGAGCTGAATTAAGTCCCGATATTGATTTTATTTAAAACTGCTACAAATATTAGCTGTCATATCTAAACACCATGATCTCAATTAATTTCTAACGAGCTTAACGTTAAAAATAATATTATCGGTGATATGCCATCAGTTTGTTTTTGATGTTTGAAGCTTATGGAACATTTACACTTTTATTTTTCAATAAAACATCCTGTATACTGCTAGTTATTTGATAATTAAAATGAACTATAAATTGCAATTCATTTCCTCATTAAGTAGTTGGAGAACCATTCACTCGAAAGAATTGAAATGCACCAACAATTATCCCACTAGAGGGAGCTGTACCGCGCGCACAGGACTGAAGCAAAACTGGTTCATAGTCTTGCAACGTTGCATAAAAAATATGATTAAAAAAATCAGCCAACACTCCACTGCAAACTTGCTGTGTACATAGAAAAATTCCACAACATAGAGCGCATAAAATGCTGCAGTGATCTTTTCGACGTTATATCTAACAATAATAACAAAATTTCGTAATTCTAATATAATTCAGAAATTGAATCAAGATATGAAAGAATTTCTTCTTTTGAAACGTTTATGTACCGGGAATGTCCATTATTAAAAGAAATAAGTATATTTCTTATTCATTTACAAGTTTCTAGTTATCTAAGTAGGTCCTTTCCAGATTATATATTTACCCGATTCTAATCCCGTTTACATAGCTTAGTGAATATGCCTACATTGACATCCCAAGTGTGTATCATTATTTGATTATATAAATTGCTTGGGTTATAATTTATTATTGACTGTTTGTCGTGTCACTTGAGACTTATAACACATCATGATCGTGTCAAAACTTCACTTTGTGCTTTAGCAATCGGCAAGTCATGTTCACAAAGTTGTTTTAGCTGCAAGGCTGGCTATGTTTATATTATGAGCTTTCTCATTATTTCCAAAACCCGAGAGAAGGCCTTGCGTTTCATGTCAAGGTTCATAACTGTACACAACTAATTTATGTTCGCACTTTTTACTTCACAACTAATTTTTGCACTATCATAATGTTATTTTACTCTAACTGGATTTTTCCGCAATGTAAAATTGTGTGAGTAAAAAGGATCAAGGAATGCACCAACAATGTGTAAAAACATATAACCTATTTCGACTTTGTGTAGTCCTAGTGCACATAATTTATAAATACTAATTTTATATATTGTTTCTACATAACGTATAATATTTTAATCCCTACTAATATTGCAAATGCGAAAGTAACTATTTCTGTCTGTTACGCTATCACGCTTACTAAACCGATTTAAATGAAATTTGGTACATAGATAGTTTAGAGCCTGAGGAAGAAAAAGCTACTATTTTTTTGATATGAAAAAAGGGTTGGACTAAAAAATGCTGTCACTATTCCACGCGGACGAAGTCGTGGGCACAACTAGCATTTAATATTTTAAGATGACAAGATTATGTCAATTTGCATACTTATTAAAGACCAAAATATTTTTATATCAGACTCCTGACCTAAATATTTTTTGCATTGACAATCTAGTCATTAAGAATTCTACTAAATTAGTTTGATAAGCGATCTCAATTATATACGAATACAATGGTTTTCTTTTATTCACATAAGTTCAATGACCCAACCTGGTCGCATTCGCCACGCATCCCATTTCCATATGCGGCTGTTATTCAGGTTTCTAATACACACGCTCACCTAGATTTTAAGAAAAGGAATTCCTACACTAGATATTAAATATTACTTTAAATCATTTTATTATGTAGGAAAGGTACTTTGAAAAATTCTAATAATTTACTTATTTTAGTTATGTTAATTATGACACTCAACGTTGTGGGAATTTTGTTATTGTTGATCATGTAGTATGTATGTATAAGTGGTAGAGCCCGCAACAACAACATCTGTTGCTCGATATGCCAGCTAGACCGGTGAAATAGAAGACAGGCGTGAAGTAGAAGTATTTTATACTGTGTCTCTGATGAGTGAGGTGCCAGAGGCCCGGTGTCTGTCCTCTTCCCCTTCCCATCGTTTCATACGAAGGCTAGGATGACAGGGGGAAGAGGATAGGAGGAATCCCCTCCCCGGGGGATGAATAGGGGAATAAATATCCTATTTGCTGCCTGTCTCCTTCTCTATCCATTAAATGTAGGCGACACAACTGCAACTTATTTGCTCGTTGCAGATGCCTATGGGTAGCGGTCACTTAAAATCATGTGAAGAGTTTACTTGTTTGACATCTTCTTTAAAAAAAATAGCCTTACCTAACTTAAGCTTGAACACAAATTTGCGTTACGGACGAAAAACTAACCATAGCCCATCCTACGTTTTGTTTCATAGAAAGTTTTAATATTTAGCCTCGAAGATATTGTATAGTACAAAGCACATTGGCAAACAACTTAAACTCGCAAAGTAGTGAAAATACTATACTTTATTTTGCTTTACTCCTAATAATATCGCTGTTATGCGAGCTTATAAAAGATTTATTGAAATATCTTGAGAAGCAATTGCTTAGGAAATTTATTTACTTTATTTTACCTGATTTTCTTAATGTCGACTTTCAAGACACTTGAAAACGTATACCCTATTAAAATTCTTTTTAGTTATGAGTGTTTGCTGTGAAAAACCCAGATGAAAGCGGACGTTTATTTTTAAATTTAAACATATTTTATATTTGCCGAATCCCAAAAAAATATAAATGTCAATGTGTTTTTTTTGCTAGTTTGTTTGTTACGCTTAACTCCTCAATGAGTCAATCGATCAAGGCAGGGGCTTAGAATGACAGGACCTTTTAGTCCCGAAATAAAACTGTTCCCGAAGTACATAAAGCCTTCATTTACAATATCGGTCGCCATGGTAATGTTTCATGTTATGACGATATCAAATTATGACATAATGTTACGAAGTTATCTACGCGGAATCATTTTACAAAAATTTTCCGCGGATAATAATAAACATATAATGTATGCTGTTATTTGTATATGTTTATATGTACAATTAATTACATACATATATATACACAACAATCAAGCGAATTAATGAAAGTTTTATTTCTTTGTCATATTATATTGGTAAGTTTCTTATTTTAAGCTCTAAGTGTACAAATAATTAATTTTATGACTTTTTAGACCTAATTAGCAATACATGCTTGCTCTGTGACTTTTCCCGAACATATTATTAATTTTACAAATTATTTATTTATATTACTATAAGAAACATAGTTAAATAAAAATATATCCTTTTTTACTTCTCTTATCCATTGTATTTTCCTACACGAAAGTTGCTCACGTATCATGTTTAAATCGTTTGCCAACTTCTTCTCTCACCTTCATCTCTAAGAAAAAGTCCTGATCTTTTTCTTACAGATTAATTTAACAGAATAGTTTTAACCTTTAGCAAAAAAACATTTAGTAATACCGTAATAAGTCCGTCACTTGTTGAACTATTATTGACTAATTTAGACTTGAAAACAATTATTATTATTAGGTATTCCTTAAATAAAAAACAAATTCCATTTGTAGTTTCAAATCTAGATTCCGTTTTATTTTTTATTTTAACAGTATAGTGCATACAAACCATAAGTATATCGCATAATGCTTTCCAAACAAAAATGGCTGTGTAACCCTCAAATCATGGGGCTGTCTTATTCAGGGCTGGGTGCAACGACCCCGCGCAGGTGTATGCCGCATGTACGGTGCCTTTGTTCGCGAAACTCTGAGATACGGTGTCTAGGGAGTGCAGTATTTTTCGAGCGGAGATAAACTTTCTCGTATTGTGCCAGATCCAGTGATTACTAGTTGCATGTTTAAATTTATCAGTTTTGTAATGTATTACTGAATCAATTATTACAGTTTAATGCTGCTAAAAGTTGCAGTATGATTAAAAAATAAAAAAAAATGTTTATTTCTTTAACTTATTAGTATTATGTTTTAAATAATACATGGATGTTTTAATCAAACATTTGCTTGTGTTAAAAAGTTTCACTCATAACGCTACGGTAAAAAGGTACTTATGAAGTGTAAGTACCTTAACAAATTAGAACTTGTTTTAAAGTACATGGAATATATTAAGCTTCATGACTTAATACTAAAGAATATGTAATAAAAATTTAAGTTGAGCCCGCAACAACTTCTGATGCACGAATGGGCCGGCTCGACCGGTGAAATACCACGACCACACAGAAGACAGGCGGAAGTAGAAGTACTCTGCGTTTCGTCTGATGAGTGACGTGGCGGTCCTCTTCGCTTCCCCCCTTTCCTCATAAGTATAGGATGGGAACGGTAAAAGGATTGGACGGAGAGGGGGCTAACGGGGGATATATTTTTTCCTGTCTACGCCCTCCTCTGTCCATTAAAGGTAAGCAAAGCATCTGCAATACATTTGCTTGTTGCGGGTGTCTATGGATAACGCTCACTTAACTCGCTTTCTTTTTAAATTCATTTATGTAATTTCTAAATAATAATAAAAAACGGTATTCCATACAAAGTGTTGGTCTATGAAATAATATTATAACACTCTTAAAGAAACATACATGTATAAATACCGTAAGGGTACTTTGAATCGCAAAGCCGATTAGTAAAAATAACCCAAAGTAAAAAGGACCGTCTATCATACGGGATCAATATAAAACCAATATCATTGGACGATAAATTCAAAATATATCGACATAAAACACCGCAGAAAATTATAGCCAGAGTTCGTCATACACGATGTTATTTGTCGGCCATAAAAATTTATATGACGCGATCTTAGTGGCCATATTATTTGATTGCGCTGAATGGCGCATGTCATATTCAGCAATATTATAAGATCGTTCGCTGTTTGGCTTTTCAATAAATATAATTGCTCAATCAAATATTTCAGATACTTTGTTCGCTAATATGGACTACAGCCACTTTGGACTACGTAATCATTGCTTAAAAATGTTTAGAAATGAAAACTTAGTTATCCGCGTTAGACGATATTTGGTAGCAGAAAATCTTTAGTTTCGCGTGAACAATATGCTCAAAATGCGTCACCAACATGTATATTTGAATTAGGAAATGTTTGAACGAACTTTTTTCATTTTTTGTATGCAACTTTGAATTCTAGTGTTAAGTATACAAAGAATTATTTTCATTTTATCGTTACCTTTTCTATTCGCCTTCCCACCTGTTTTGGGTTTTAATTTCTATCGGCAGTCCTTTTATCTGACTGCGTGTATTTTTGGTTTTATACTTATATATTTTTATGAGTCATCGGTAAATAACTTGTAAATATCGACTAAAACAGCATGTTACGGAATGTAGATTTAAAGACAGTAGAACAATTTAATTATGGTTATGAAAGAAAAGTTCTTGCGTTTGAGCACGTGAAAAATGCATCAGCACACGTTAGAATCATGTTAAATTATAAGACGCGATACAAAATTGGGTGGTTAGTTTCTTGTATTTTTAAATAGGGAATAGCAAAAATAACGTGGATTAATAGAGGGCGCTGTGGCCATAATTGTGAAAGTTATTCTTGTCTATAAGTAATGTAAGAAAACTTAATTTTTTTGCGATAATGTTATATTTTAATTTCAATAAGGCTGGATAATCAAGGTTCTCTTATAAATACTGCTTTAGAATTTATTTACTTACAACTGTTGCACGAATAGGTCGGTTCCACCGGTGAAATACCACGACTTTACACAAGACAAGCGCGAAGTAGAGTATTCTTGGTTTCATCTGATGAGTTAGGCGCTGAAGGCCTAATTCTAGTCCTCAACTTCCTTCCCATCCTGTGCTAGTAAGGAAAGGGTGGGAAGGGGAAGAGGACTTGACGTGGGAAGGGATGAATAGGTTCTATTTATCCCCTCATCTGTCCCTTGAAGTAGGCAACGCATCTGCAACTCATAAGCTTGTTGCAAATGCCTATAGGAAGCCATCAGTTGATATCGGGTGACCCGCTTGCTCGTTGTTACCTTCTATAATAAAAATCTGCAACAATTTTACGTTTATATTAAAGATATACAGCTACATAATATTATCCCTAACTTATTCATTTTACTTTAATAAACTGCCAAAAGCACTTAGGTTATCTTATAAATTGATTGATGGTTAATGCCGAGGAATAAAAAATCTTACAATATCACGATAAATGTAGGAAGGAAACTCATACCAACCTATCAGTCTTAATAAATCTGTTGGACACAACATGAAATGTTGAGTGGCAATTACCCAAGAGAATATTTATAGGGGGATACTTGCTATGGATAGAATACAAAAATCTCCAGTGATATTTAAAACCTAGGTAATAATATTACCTAGGTATACGTGGATATAAATTGTTTTAATTTTCTTCTTTATTAAAGATCGGATTTGCGAAGGCTGAATACAATATACTTAATAAAAAAAGTAATACGTCTTGTTCACCCAACAGCAATTCTCGTAGATATCATGGACGCGAATATTTAGCAAAATATTTAATTTGTATAATGTGGCAATATTCTGTAAAACAGTGACACTTTCCCACGCGAATGTAGACATATTAAATATTATTTTATAATAATCTAAGGAATAGAAGAGAATGAATCAAAAATCTAGGTCAGATTAACAAAAAAAATGGCATACATTGACAATTCCTTCGAAGACAGTCGACTGAGCGATCCTAATTCAACAGCAGTGTACATGAAAACTCAGCGAAGCGTGAAGACTGTACGTCGCTCCGCGCATTTTATTCGCAGGAACGAAAAGGGATTTTATTTCGGGAACGTGTCAAGAATGGTGTTTTTTTATCCTTTTGTTATAGGACAGTCGGACGATATTAAGGTTTTTAGGTTTTATTGTTTTTCGGATATAGAATCGCTTTGTCTTTGATCGACGGAAAGTGATGTTACATAAAAGTATTGGACTTTGGACCTGTTTTCACTACAGAGAGTGATTCTATAATCATTTCATTTATTTTACTAACACTATTTATAAAGCAATATTAAAACAATAAACTGCGGCGTATAATTAATTTTACGGAGTAGACAGAGATGGAAAATAGCTTTTCACTTTCAGCCAATATTCTCAAGTTACAATGTGATAACGAATCGACTGCAAATATAAGCCTGTTGAACAATGGATCCCTTGGTGCCCTCATCTACTCACATATTGCCCAGTTCATTTGTCCACCTTGTCTTATCCACGCTATGTTGCTTAGTTTATCACAGCATTCCTGAATATTTTAGCGAAATAGGTTACCCCTTCGAGGTGGTTCAGAAAATAACAAGATATTAATAAATGTAAACCAAGTGGTCAATCCTAGCTGCATTGTATATCCACGTACAAATACACATATTATATTCGTACGGCACATCTGAATACTTAGAAAATATGCCAGTAGGTCAACAAGGTAGATTTTTTAGCATAACATAAAAAATACCGCTAAAATCGATATTCGGCTTTCTGTATGTATTTTCAGTTGGTTTCTTGGTTTTTTTAGTTCCACAACATAATTGGGAGGAAGGGAAGATGGGACTTTAAAAATAAATGAGTAAAATAAGATGCTCTTAAAATGTTATGTGACTACCACTATGGGTGATAACAGACACGATCCGAAACAATAAGAAAAGTTACGGATGTATTGCTAATCTTTCCGTAGAAAGGAAATTTCCACTCCCACGCGATATAAGAAAGGAAAAATGGAATAGGATCGGGAAGAAGCTAATGACACTATACTCATCATCATCCTCCTGCCCTTTTCCCACTCATGTGTGGTCGGCATAGTATGATTGTATTCCATACCATGTATAGGTTTTGTCTACAGTTTTTACTGCCAGCCGCCTACCTGATGCCAACCCTCGTCGGGAATACACTATACTCATCGAACTAAATTTAAGAAGTATAAATACTTTAACTTCACAAACATATTCTGGAATGTACTAGAAACTCAGGCAGGACATAATATGAAGATTCCTCTTTCAGATACTAAAAAAGATATAAAATAATAAATAACAAAAGAAAAACGTCACACATATGTGATCGTCTTTTGCAAGCAAGCATTTATTCCACATATATTCGCTGTATCCACATTGAATAAAGTATGCTTCACATTTGATTGCTGGCCGCTACTTTCACTTACAAATCAGCACTTCGACCCGCTGGACTGGGTACTTTAAAAGACATAAAAGATTTTATTATCGGTTTTATGTCTTACAGTACATTAACTAAGATCATCTTAAAGATTGCTTACTATACTTTGCCGAGGTATTTAGGTGTATGGCTTAATTAAAGGAAATTCAGTTAGTCAGTTTCTTCAATACTCACAGAGATGTCTCTTTTTACGAGCACTAATGAAAGTTCGTATAGAGAAATATTTGTAAAAAAATAATATAAAATATGTACGTGTTGACCTCAGATCTGTATAAACAATCATATCTAATAGGGTTCAGCTTAAGTTGGACAATCGTCGGTTAAATATAATTACACGGCAGGTGCTCATTTCGCATTATCTACTCTGATTATACCTAAAAACATTTTTAATGCCTCACCACTATGTTCGATTTACACTTCACTTACATAACAAGCTTCTCTTTTCTTGCTTTCTTCATTCATTATTTTAACCTGCCCAAGCCATAAAGGATACCTTTCTTAATTCTGGTCACGTCGCTCTGTCTGTAAGTGAATAGAATCTTCAAATTGATTACAATAAAATAATTGATTAAAAAATTGATATTTTGCAAGCTAGAGTCACATTTAGATCGCTATTTATAATAAAATCATACAAATAAAATTGTAACAATTGAATTATTATTGTAACAGTGAAAACAATAATAAACTGAAATATTCCAATGGAGAATCAAAATCCACATTACCTAAATTACTTTGTTCCATATTTGATAACATCTGGTTAATGAAATTTAGCGTGTGAATTAGCTACAAACCTTATATTACGATGGAATAATTCATCAGACGCAGCAACGAGGTTTAATCCAAAGAAAGTAGAGTCGTCGGAGGTATCTTGGATCCATTTAAGTACCCTACACCACGAATCAATCGTCTATGTAGAGCCTCGCGATTAGGGTAGCCCATTAAGTTTCTAAAATAAACTCTCGACGTGTCAGATTAAGATAGGGGTTGTTTACATACTAATAAGTATACATTTGAATAATCTAACGAGTGCCATGCAAAAGAGTGCAGGGATCACAAACTTGATAACCAAAACCGTCACCTGGAGATCCTCGAGCGAAATCCTTTTTTTTTTAATTTTAAAGGAATAGTTAAAGGATTACATGATAAGATAACCTGACGATAACGACGACGAAAAATCGTAAATATAGATTGTAGACCCTTTTCCCACCAATAGTAAAATGTCACATCACCTATTTTTCTTTTTAATATCTATGATGCGAGGATGTACAAGTTTCGCATCGTCGACACCCGAGCTATAAAGAACTATGCACCATTCATAACTTTAAGTTGTCTGTAACCATTCAACACGTCCTTTGGCAATGAATGCTGATTATTATAACCCATACCGCCTCAACATAGTTTGAGAAGTAATTAAATTCTCGGGTCGAAATATCTCTGGGACACTTCCCTGATCCCTTCCCTCCACGGAGATATACGGATAAGTCGTTTTAAAACAACTTAAAGCAGTATCTTTATTGTGACAGTTCCGGGCCGTTTTCGTTTTGGCCAATCAAAAGTATGGACGATTAGCAAAGTTCTTACCCTTCCTTAAAAAGTTTTGCTTTCATTAGCTTCTGTTGGATCTGTTCGGGCTCTTGGGAGCTTTTAATGTTACAACTCGATGTGACGGTACGTAATTCTGCCTTCGCAAAAGTTTTCTGATAATGATTATAAAAACAAAAGAGATAAAATAATCATCAAGGAAAATGTAAAATATTGACACAATCATAAAATACAGCTAACCGGTACTAATGTTTTATTTGTCGCGATCACACACCCCATTATATAAAATAGTGAATGCTACACACTAAACCAAAGTAAATAGACCTTTAGACGAACGGATTATGAACGACAAAACTGTAAATAAAAATACCGTACGAAAATAATCTATTGACTATTGAAAAGTAAATAATATATTTTTGAAATTGGCAAGGAATCGCATTAAATCGCGATCTACTGGCGCAGTCGTCTCGCCGCAATCACTGATCGAGATTTTAAATCGACTTTAACCGGCAGTCGATTTTAGTTGGAACTCTGAAAGACATCGTCGTTTTGAACATTCATTTATTTTTGTTCAACTTCCTACTTTAAAAAATATCTTAATCTTTTTACTTAGTAGTGACAGGGAGACAAATGATTTTACCAATAATGATTTCTCATATTTACGTGAATGCTACTCATTGAAACCAAATTAATGTTATGATGGACTATGAGTGCTGGAAAGTACTCAAGACGTGGAGTAAAAAATCATTAAATAAACTAGATAAAATCCGTATAATTAGTTTTAAAAATTTGGCCATGTTTTGAGTTTTTAAAATGTCCTATTCCTACGTCTTTCTGTATAGTTAACGCAATTAAGGAGAGCTTAAAGAATAACTGTAATCTAAGTTAGTTAATAACTAAAACCAGGAATTATTAATTTAATAATTCGTACTTTATCCGGGAAAGAATATGAATCGAATGACACCTCACTCTTCAAAATCGGTCAAGCCGTTTAGTCTACAGGGGGTTACAATGAAACGGACATGTACAAACATACCCACGAAAAACATTACCCCAGTTAGTCGGGAAAAAAGCCTTAGTGTTTTAGTTGTGATTTAAAAATATCAATTAGTATGATGTTATTTGTTTGTTTTCATTTGCTAATTTTAATTGGTCAATTTAATTTCTAGGAAAAAAAAACAATAAACTAATTTTCAAAATGAAAAGTAAATATGGAACTGAAACTATACCAATTTTAGACAAACAGTTCCATTCTGGACGCTTTAGAGTGACAATTAGATAACTGCCAGAGGATCTCAGTTGAGAACAGATATTTAAGAGCTTTCCAACATAGACTTCCATTTGGAACAGTAAAAACATTTCAGCGCCAAATAGAAAATCCAATATCTGAATTGATAATCGCGTCTCTTTCAATTTAATTTCAACGTCGGCAGTCACACTGCAGACTTTGATGCAAATATTTTTATCAACAATTCAAGAACGGACAATATTCACGTAATAACCCAAAAGAATTAGTTATAATCCGAATAATTGTTTCAAACATGAACAGCGTGTCTAAAATTTACGCTATCAGCCTTTTTAGTACGTTTCTCCACTAAAGGAATACGGCCTGTATTTCTTCAGAGGAGGCCTGTTTCCTTTCCGAGAGAGAGAAAGGGCCCCCCTGTACCACCACTCTGGTCCAGTGCGGGTTGGTGGATGTTACATTTGTTCGAATTTGGTGGTTCTAAGACGGTTTCGGTGGTGATGAAAATAAATTACACAAATTAAAGCGCGTGCCTGGGTTCGCGAACCCGCGACCTACAGTACGTAAGTCGGGGCCTATACCAATGAGCCAACCACTACTCTTTTATTTACAACAAAAAGTACTCGTTAATGTATCAGTTGAAGCATGGTCATAATTTTGACTAAACTACAAGATTAGAAATAGTGCCGAAAAACTATTGTTCAAAAGAGGACGTTGCCGCTTAAAGTCAGAATATAATTCAGTGTTTCGAACGTGACCATTAATGAAGAAAGAGTGTCAAGACAAATTTATATTCCAAAATTAGTATTAAAAAGCATTTCATTTCAAATTCCAGGAATTGGTCTGGTATCTTTGATATTTGATACCACAATGCCACACTACTCAACGATCGTAACGAAATGCCTAAAGCACATAAACATACATAATGTACATAAGACTCGGTTACTGTTTTCTCTCTATCAGCTTTATTTTGTCCCATTGCCAGCATAATACACCGGTTTTATGACAAATAGCATACGTAACAAAGGCATGGAGCAGTAACAGCGCTTTTGTATGATATGATATTCAACAAGAAAAATCTTTAATAAAAAAAGATCGTAAATATAAGCGGGATGATAGGTTTGCATGTATTTGATGTATCTGATGCAATAAAAGTAATACTGAAATAAAAGATAATATATTTGTTTAATCTTCAAACACGTTCTTATTGAGATAGACTTATTTAGTCTACATAACTATTCCATTTTTGTTTAATTATAATAGTGGACAAATAAGCAGCAGTTTAACTTACGTTACGTGATGCCAGTATATTCGAATATACTATTTTTGAAGTCAATTTTAAGCTGGGATTGGTGGAGAATCAGGAACGCGTCCCGACAGGTAATTGTGCGTAATAATAGAATGGTCGATCTAAATGTTATGTTCTCAAACCTACCCTTATCCATTAGGTTGCTGGTGATTCAGGTTTGCACAAAATCTTTTGTAACATTTAGGATTGCTCGTCCAGTAAATAGCACCTCAATGCTACGTGTAGAAAGGATGTCTCAGTCGTAAATTCGAGGTCCTTAGTACAAACATACTATAAGTATGTTTGTCACTCAAATTAGAAGTTCTCATTCATAGTCCAGTCGTTTATTCTTAACTATCAACATAACTTATTATTGTTTGTCGTTTAAAACTGATTCAGTATCTTTTATGTCTATCTTTGAAGTAGTTGAGCGGGAGAGTCAGTGAATGAAAGTCTTTGTGAAGGTTAAATATGACGTCATCAGTCCCCCGACCGCCTACGTACTGCGGTCGGATAAATGTAAATTGGAGTGAACTGCCCACTTAACGATCTCGTACCCAACAACACCATGATAAAAAGGCCGACTAATTTATAAACAAAGAATTGTCATTTTTTTGTAATTTCGTATGATCGTTGCGAATTTTAGTATAATATATAAGGAATACGGCGCATTAGTGTCATCAATACATGAAAAACTCTGGATTTGGGTTATACTGACGTAGAAGGGGCCATTACACACGTCGAATTTCGTCAATAATTCGTTCAGTTCATATGTTGCCGTATGTAATATTTAGTTAATAATAATATATAATTTTTATTATATAATATTTTATAAAAAATATACTGAAGAAGGGCATTATAAGGAGTACTCGTTACCAACGAGCTTGTATACGTAGATGTATGGATGAAGAAGAAGCGAGAGAGGTGTACTAAGATCGCATCAAATGGAAATCCATAATCTCTGCCTACCCCTTTTGAGTTACGGGCGAGAGCGTATATTTATTTATTATTAATGTAGCTTTCTAAAATCAATAAGACAAGATGACAGACCAATAATAAATCTATTGTTTATTCAACACAAACAAAGCTTCTTTTTATAATATTTGGTTGAATAACGACCCGCAATGCGTTGGTTAACATTTTAGAAAGGCTGCAAATAAAATATGAAAGTGTTGTGTTAGATAAAATGACAATTGCCCAGAAAATTTTCAAGTTTACAGCAAATACCTTCATAATATCGTAACGTTTGAACATTCAAATGAAATGAGTAGTAGTACGGGGCGGTATGTAAATTTGCCAAGTTCAAAGAGCACCTAATGGCGCAAACATTTTTAAAAGGATCTCCGACCTATTACAGATTTTATCTGTAAACGATTGCTCGGGGACTCTTTGCAAAATATCTGCAAAGAATGCTATTGGAATTTTTCAACGATTTTCATTGCTGTATGTTTACACAAATACAAAGCCGTATCGGAGATTGTTGGAATTACGAAACGAAGAACAAACATACCAGCGACTACATATACCTGACCCCGCTCCGTTCGTGTACCATTTATTCCAGTTATAATATCGTTTCACTCCATTATATCTTCAATATCGTCATATTTTAGTGATTTGAAACTTTAATAAATACTTAATCCTTCCTAATAAATCACTCTGTCTTAAAGTATTTGAGTTTATCGTGTTGACACGGACAGACGCGCCGACTTTGGTTAGTAATATGTAAGAATAAAGTACTCAAATGTTATGGATGCATTGGAAGTTACGTATTAAAAATATCATCTAAATCTGCCTCTTTTTCAAAGTATTTAAGATCATGGTACGGGACTTTGCACGCGTAGGCAGAATTCTAATATCAAGGGCGTCTATTTTAAAGACGCAGCATCGTAAAAGAGCATTATTTCATAATATGGATTGTTTTTTTTTTAAGTTTTAAAACTTGCTATTTAAATAAACATGCGCTCACGCCAGTAACTCAGAGGGGTAGGCAGAGATTATGGATTTCCATTTAGCGCGATAATAGCACACGTCTCTCGCTTCTTCTACATCTACACATCTACGCATACACGCTCGTCGGATACGGGTACTACTTATATCGCCCTTTTTTAGTATGTCACTAATCTGATCGACATAAATTCTCCTTGGACGTCCCCTGCCAATGCGGCCTCTTACTTTTGCAACATAAATTTGTTTCGTTACAATCTCGTCATCCTTTCAATATCCCCGAACCACCAAAGCAAATCTTTCTGAATTCTAGTCACATCTATTTTTAACTTTCCGTCACAGTCTAAAATTAGTAATACGTACGTGTTTTCGAAATTGGTAATTACCTAAGAGTAGGTATATCGCCATACATCTGGTAAACTACTTCATATTTATGTAATAATATCAACGATAAAACTTATCCGGTATAATCTGGTTTTACAAAGTTCACTGACCTCACTGCTTAACAAAACATCATCTTCATACGATCATTTATATAAAAAACGTTTCTATGTTAATGCCCTGAAAGTGATTTATAATGAAGAGCTGTTAGCAAGTTTTTTGCAGTAGGCTTAAGAATAAGAAACAATAATCAATGAACTCGAATAAATTAATCAGAACAGTCACGATCGCCAGTAACGATGGCACGGACTAACAACAAAATATAACTTCGACGAACTAACTTCGCAAAAACTCGTCCCAAGTGCTATTGGAAAAACTTTGCTAAATGATACTGAGCCGATCGATGTTTTATAAAACTTTTTATGTATGTATTTTGTTTCTACTTTTCGATCACGTCTTGTTACCATGCGATTAATCTAGAATATGTGTATCTGACTATGTCTACCTCGGAGAGGCAATTCAACTTGTTCTGGGTAACTTTTTCGAATAGATCGATTGACGCATTCGAGTAAGGTGCCCATTAGCGAAATTCTACTGCATCCTTACTTCCTTCCTCCCCACAATGACCCTGCTGAGACTTGGACCCTGATGGGACTGGCCCAGAAGTTTAAAGTCGCACAGCGAACGACGCAGAGAGCTATGGCCAGTGTGTCTGAAGTGATAGAATCCATAACGAAGAAATTCGACGGAGAACTAAGTGGACAACATAGTTTAGTCACATCTATCGAGCTAGCGACGTCAGATAGGAAGGAAAATCTTGAGGTGGTGGCCACGGATGTGGATCTGCAGTGTGGCCGCCCTTCTACCAGGTGGCCTGATAACTTCGTGAGGATAGCAGGAAGTCGCTGGATGCGGAAAGCGGAGGACCGCATACTGTGGAAGGCATTGAGGTCTATGTCCAGTTATGGACTGATACAGGTTGTATTTGCTGAATCTATGATTCTCTCGTTCGACGTCTAATAGTAGTAGATTTTTTATAATAAAAAATTTACATATAGTTATGACAAATATTTGTTGCCAAACTGCAGCGCAGATTATTGGCAACAGATGAACATTTGATTTTCGGCTAATAATTTCTCAAATTTAACTGATTTTACGATAAACTTACAAGGTTTTTATAAGATATGGTGCCGGGTACGTCCTAAATTTCTTCGCTTGACTTTATAAAACAATTACCCATCACTGATGATTATTACAGATTATGTAAATATTTAAGTAAATAGAAAATTCTAGTATCTGCACGCTCACGGTATCACGGCATGAGAGAGCGTCATGTCATTGGTCACGGCGAACGGTTGATCTTACTGCCAAAGCGCACCAATAGATGTTTCACATCAAGAAATGAAGAAGCTCACACTGCGGTACTCCTAAAATTATTTTATTTCACTCATTGAAACAAGCATGACGTTCCACAGATGATAAATAATAAGCCCCTAGTATTAAAAATGAAGATACACATGCACTCGAAATACATTCAATAATGGCCCGTGTAAATCAAAACTGACATGCTCTGTCCGCAGTCCGCACGTCGGTGCTCTTCTATTATACTCTGTTTGAAAATTGATTGGATCCCTCGGTTATACGCCGACGTCGAAACTAAAACTTCGGCCACGTTCTAAGTAAGCAAGTTACATGAACTTCGCAAACTAGTTTCGTGGTTAATGATACGCTAACTAGGCACGTATCGGATGTCGAGTTTTATGCGGTTTATTAATGGGGAACAGTTGAAGTTTCATTAAGATCGATTAAAACTTCAAAGGGATAGTCGGTGTTCAATTAATTTATCCCAATTCTTTCCTCTCCCTCAATTATAGTAACACAATCGTGTCGTAATGAACTTTTAATGGTTTCACAATTGTTGTTTTAGAAGTTTCTAACAAATTGTGTCAAAAAAATTTGGTAGTGGTGCAAAGACATGTAAGCATCAAAACTGACGATATACTAATAGACGTAGTAAATTATAAGTTAGTCGATCGGACGGTATTTAGACCAAGAATAGAAAGAAACGATAAAGTAGTAAGGATTTACGTAAATTTTAAAGCATTTAGCAACTGCCCCTTTAATAGACAACATCGTCGCTTGAACGCTTCTTATTTTGAAACAATATTTGTTTTAATAATTTAAGCGGATAGTGCGAAGAACGTATTACATCTTACAAAGTGGGCGTCGTCTACCATTACTTATTAAGGCTCGCTAGAAAGCTTGTAATTAGCCTGTAAGTCGTAAAACGAGGTCCCAGTGGGTGGGAGGGTACTGCTGTTAGGAAAGTAGGTACCGGAGGTTAAAATGTGTTTTGAATGGCAATGTAAGTTAAAGAAAAAGTAAATTCTTAAAGTAACGAACGAATAGTACGAGGGAGGGTCGAGAATGAATACTTTGGAAACTTGTAAAATGGCACGTACCTCCACCCTTCTTTGCTCTAATGTCTTATAAAATTTACAGACATTCGTTGCATACTTTTAAAATTGTTTAGAATTTTCGTTCGTGTTTTATAATAGATCGGTAGAACTATGTAAATACGTAATTTATTTTATCTGACGTCTTTCGAAACATAAGCAGTAATTCACTTAACCGAGATTTAAATTTTAATACAATTTATAAAAACACAATTTTTAAATATGCATTACAGGAATACATTATATTATATATGGTTATTAAGTATTGGGACCACTGTTAAATGTGTCGTGACATTATTTCAATTAAATTAACGCCTTATAATTTAAAATTATAAACAAATTATACCTTATATTGAATGAGAAATAAATGTTTATAACAAAACATTTTAAAAACAAATATATTTTAATATGCTAGGCCTACCAGTAAGACATGAGTCCTCCGTTGCAGTGTCATCGAACAATCGAGACTTACCTGAAAAATAAAAAATAAAATATTATCATAGAGCAATTATAAAATCATATATCGTTGATTATAATGTAAACAGTCACGAAACACCTATAAATTTTGCATCTAACTACGAATTTATCATGTTAGTGGTCAAACAAATGTTTAATTCTATCGATCTTTGTAAATAATCGAGTAAAACTGATGTTACATTTGTTTAACATAAATACGAACTAAGGCTTAATGTGTTTAAAACCCAACATCGGACGCTCATTATGAAAACGAATTCGATTAACAGGACAATTACAGTACATAACGTTATGTCGGGTCTGTCCACGCATTCGCCGCATCCAATTAATATTGATAGCTTAGAATTATCGTAGGTTTAGCTCTGCAAAGTGTTCCGCTAACAGGGATGATGAAAGAGCCCAGCATCTCGTGTCCAGTTTAAAGGACACTTTGAATTCAAACGACAGCGTGCTTTCACGTAACCACTTTAACTCGACATCATAAACATGCAGGTCTTAATTAAAAAGATACAGTTACCGGCATTTGAATTTTGCTAGGTATTTTAAAAGAAATGACGATGACGTTGCGTTTGCGTTGGGTTTCACCGCCATGATTTCGACGGATCCAGACGATCAAATGCGGTGAGGCGAGTTCTGCGACGACGCAATATCGCTCATTCCGTCTCTCAAAAACAATAGAATTGAAGTGTGTATTTTAAAACTACATAGCGGTATCCGTCGTCGCCACACCAACGCACGGCCGACGAGACGCCCGTGTGGCATAAGTTTGTGCGATACTTTCCAATAATCCTCAAATTATATTGTAATTTTTAGAGGATTAATTAAATCAAAAATTATGTTTCAGGCAAGACTAGAAAAAAATTAAGTTCTGCCTGACTAATATTCATGTCTCAGCAGTTAGCCTTTGCCTACCAATTGCCTTTTGTAAGTATTGTAGTTTAGGTATAGCGAACAGTTTAAAGTGCAAAGCATTAAAATTCCTACAATAAACGTCTACAGGCTTAAATGTATAATATGTAATCGTACATGAGTTTTCAAAACGGCCTACGTACACTCGAAATGGTATAATAAAATTGAACATAAAAATTCTAACCGTCGGCAAAGTTAAAACACAATAAACATGAGGGACCTGAATCATTTCGCTCCACCTCACAATAAAAATATCATAAGATGGACTAAAACGGTCCACGTATATAAAATAAATCGCGCTTTACTGCTAGAAAGGTAGATGGAGATGTACGGAATCATATTGAAAGTTTATAACGTAATATCGTTATTTTTCATGATTGAACATTAAATTCTCCTTTCGATAACGTATCCTCAATTCTTTTGCCCGTTTTATTAATTCGTTTATTTGAGCATGCCTCATAGGTAATTTATGTTATATAAGATAAGAACAAATAAATAAATATGCTCTCACGCGCTCTCATGGGTTACCCCAGAGAGATAGGTTGAGATTATGGATTTCCATTTGACGCGATCTTGTCACACGTCCCTCGCTTCTACATCCATACGTCTACGCATACATGCTCGTCGGTTACAGATATTCTTAATATCACCCTTCTTTTGTATGTCACTAATCTGATCGATATAAGTTCTCCTTGGACGTCCCCTACCACCACTGCCACTCACTTTTGCGACATAAATTTGTTTCGTTATTCTTTCTTCATTCATTCTTTCCACATGCCCGAACTACCGAAGCATACCTTTCTTAATTCAAGTCACAACATCCACTTTTGAGCCACACTTTTCCATTATATCACTATTTTTAAACAAGTACATGTTGAAATAAATTAGTTTAGTAAAAGTTAATTTAAAATACCAAAAACCCAACTGACTGCATGATTATCATCATTAGGTATCTCATCATTTCTTACATAAGTATATAAAAGACGATTTGTGTATGTTACCTATAGATTCTGAAATGGCTGGACCGATTACTATGAAATTTTCAGGAAATGTTCAGATTGGTCTAACTGGTAACCCTGTAAAGTTTATTAGCGATCGAATCGGATCGGATCAAGATAAAGTGGTAAAATGTGTAAGCTAAGTAGCTATTTTTAATCAAGCGCGTTCGATGTATCGGAAATTTGAGTAAATTTCAAATCTATTGGAGATGTATTCATGTCTTTGAATGCATTCGCCGGAATATTTCAAGCGAATATCAAAGTGAAAGCGACTGAATGACTTTCTGTGTGTTTGATTGAAATGGAAATCGACCGTTTCTGTGCGATTGCAAAATAAAAAAGTATATACAAATTATGTGTGCAGTTTATTATTACACGTAAACAAAATACCAATAAAGACTTGGAATTTTTGTGGTGAATTGTTCGATAAAACATGGAACAATTGACCGAACATTCGTTACCTGACGAATATTCGGTCAATTGTTTGACCATTGTTGAGACCATTGTAACCCTTTTGTGTTCGTTAGCAGCGTTAGGTACTGAGCTTTTGGAACTATAAAATTGTAATATGTAATTTGTTACTGTAAAAAATATTTCTTGCAGATAAAATCTGGCGCCATTATCACTTATCAAAACAACGTCCCTCTTTGATACTAACGTTACTTATTCTAGGTTTTTATCATTAACGTACAATAAATTTTGAACATTTAAATTTTACAAAATATACAGTGAAATTGACTATTTGCTAGCGTGAACAATTGAGCTTTGTGCTGTTGCGGCGGCGACAAGCCGCGAACTCCTGAGAAAGTATCGAAATCCCTCTTATTAATAAAATGACCTTCATATTGAAATTTACTGCCACAATCTGTCTTGTCCTTTTAATCAACAGATTCAAAGCATTTTTGTTCTTTCTCTATTGAAACGTAGAACTATTTTTTCTTTTATACTTAAAATAAAATATTACTATCGATTTATACTTATAAGACACATAAAATTTACATTGGTCAATGGTATATTATACTACGATCAAAAGTGTTCACAATACATTCACAGTGTAAAAAAGGATAGCGTAATTAAAATAATAAGATAAAATAGGATAGGTAGACTAAATTTCCTATTTGGTACGTTTTCGAGTCTTCAATTTTCGATCGCTAGTGACATATCTGCAACATTTTTGATCGCTACAAAGATTGGTCTCCTGCCGCCCTCATCCATGGGGCTCCTGCAAAGTTGACCAGAACATAAATCAGAAATTTCAACCTTGACAGCATTCCACAGATGTTAAATTTTACCATTTTAATTTTCCTTAAAAATGCATTTAACATGTTTCATCATATAGACTTATATGTACTATTCGGTTCCTACGACGTCTAACGGTCGCTAACCGTCGCACGTTGAAAGCATCTCGGCCTTTGTCGGCGATAGAACGTGCTCTAGTGGACGCCTTTAGAAATTAGTCTTGTTACGTCATTCAACTACAGCGTTAAAGGCATCGCTTTTGTCTTTAGGCTTGATTTGAAAATTTTCTACTCTTTGCAACTGGCGTTTTAATCTTTTATGGATGCAATTCCCTTTTTTCGCACCATTTCCACTATTAGAAGTCAATCGGTACTAAGTTGATGGAAAGTTATACTAATTACGACAGTAAATCAATTTTGAATAATGATCTAATCATCAAAACATAAACAAATGTTAAACAAACAAATTAATTGATTCATATGAATGTAAGCTAACATTTAAGTAAGCCATTTAATTTGTTTGTTATATTTTTAATCTACGATATGACGTCATCAAGATATAAACAATGCCCATACCTAAAGCATTGTTTACACGCGCCTTTCAGGCCAGTCAGTTTGCCAAACAATATTGACAAGTTTGCTCAGCGAAGTTGTAAGTCTCGGCCCGACAACTCTTGGAAGAGACTGACATCCCACTGAAGGTTACACGAGCAAATCGAGAGCAGTTTGTATTGCGAAACAATAACTTGCAAATAAGCCTCTCAAGGACTAAAGTTGACGGAATATTTAGGATACCGATTTATAGGAATTGTTTCAGTTCCACAGCTCCGTGAGAAATTATTAATAAACATTTATCCAAGTAAGTCGCATTATTTCTGAGGAAATACTGAAATAAGTGTTTTTTTATAACCTTTTAAAGTTGAGATTGATAGGACTCCCCAATCGTATGTTAAGTTACTTTAGCTAAAAAGTTAATTCAGACAAAGTCAGTTATTTTAGACGACTGCGGCTTTAAAAAAAAAAAAACTTTGCGACTTTGCCCACTTTCTAATTTTCATACAACATTATATAACTAAGGGGTTGAATTTCCAAAAAAAATACTAGTTTAGTGCACGCATAAAATATACAACACTGAATATCAAATTTCCGCTCCAAAATCCAATAATCCTGGCTGTACGTTGATAGTTTAGTTCAATAAATTTCCCGTCTGTACATATTAAAAATGTCTATAAAAGATAGGTAGGATACAATATTTGAAAGGAGAATGTGCTAATAAAACAAAGACAATTTGAATTCGTCAATCAGCTTTGATATCGTCGACGAAAGATTAAAACTAGAGACGGCGTATCGAATTCCCTCGAGTGGGCTGAGCGCCTGTTTGCCGTTCAGTGTTCAATGATCTCGCCGTATATTGAATTCGTCGGGATTTATTCGCTCCACTGTCTCCCTGTTCAAGACAAAGTTATTTGAATTCCAAGTTTCTTTGCTATTGTTAATGCTCATTTGCAAGAATACAATTGAATTGTAAGATGACCCCTGACGCTTATGACAAACGTCTGGCTATTGACCTTAATAAATGTATCAAAGTCTGTACACATCACTAGTTGAAGACCGAACTTTGTTCTGCATTGTCATCTGTCATCGTAAGAACATAATGTTTATGAAAGATATTCACTATTCAAATACCTACCATCTCCCACAGAAATTTTAAAGCTACCAATAATGGTATAAGATCCGGCGTTAGGAATTTATACGATCATGTTAATTGTTCAGGACCTATATTATATGTTAGGTAATACGTAAATTAATAAATAACAAGTGAGTTGCCTAAATCGGAGACCAGCACTTTTAAATCGTAAAAACCAATTAAAGTTGAACCCTTGCGTAACTCGCTGTTGGTGTTTCTAGGGTTTAAGTTTATATGGACGTCAAATCGAGTCTCACATTCCGTTGTACTTCGCAAAGTAAACAATGCAGCTATAATTCACTTGGTTGTATATGCTTGTGGGTAGAAGTTCTCGCTTAACATCAGTCTAACTTGCCCGTTTGCTATCTTCTTCCACAAATAAACGGGATTGCTTAAAAGCAAATATTACATTGCCGCTTATCTTCTTGTAATGTTGTCGTTTGCCAAAATTATGTATCTGTTGTTCATAAAACAACATTTCAAGGAAGTATCGTTAAAACTATGTAAAGGTTTAAGCACCATTAAAACTTAATCATACTCGGCCATGTTCGTGTCGATTATTCAACCGCCCAGTGACAGGGGAAAGCGATGACATGTGACACTCAAATGATTGATGTCATTGCGGTTAAAGTCAGTTCAGATGATACTAAGTTAAAATTGCGTAAACTAAATTTATCACATGTGCTATATAACGATAGAATAGTTTAACTGTACGTTATTTGTGATCTAATAAATCATACAAATATATACAATATATCTAGAGTATATTTTTCTCTTTACGGATGTAGTCCAATTAATACAGCTAATAAGGTAACAACATTAATTAATTGTAAGATGGAACGAAGCTGTGATCACCTAAATTCCTATAAGCCACTTATTCATTTGCCGTTAAGTAAAATTGAAACCGTAAAAAGTGTACACATAATGTTTGTATTAATAATAGTGCTTAAGATTCGTATAACATTTATAACCACTTGGTATGCAGGCCACCTGTGATCATTTCGACAAGTGGCCTGCCCCGGTCGATTGGGCTTACACGTTTTCTTCACTAAACCCATTACTCGAAGCGCTCTCCACACGTTCGCAATTACACTGGTCTGTTATTTGTCGTCGTCGACGGGAATTAATTGAACCATCGTTTGTCTTTTCATTTATACCTCGGAGCCGGAAGTTAGAGCGAAAATAGAACACCGAGCTTTAATGTAGCCGTTTTGTTCATTTGTTTTTGAAATAATGTTATTAGTACTGGTTTTAAAATTATTTCAATGTTATTTTTGAAGCATTAATAGACTTATAGTTTTAGGCACAGTACACGTTCCTTAGTTTTGGACATTATTAAAGAGAATTCCAATAAAAATTGCTTTGTAAATTCGTTTTTCGAATTTATGATTTGACACTGAATTGTGCCTATTCCTATATAAGATGTTCTTGAATCTTAATCAAAAGAAGTCTTCAAACAAACGAAATCTTAATTAAAAGAAAGTAAAACTGGACGTGGAATGGACTAAAGTAAAAGCCTTGGAAAAGCCCTAAGATAGGGATAAAGGGGGAATAGAGGCCAAGTAAGGGACGAAGAAGAGTATGCGGGAAAGGCTTAAATGCGGAAAGCAGTTACTTTTTAAGGGGCACAATAAGTCATAAAACAGTATTGAAACTTATTATCTCTTGAAGTTTTAGGAACCTCACATGGTATTTTCTGAGCGTTGTACTAAACAGTCGAAGTTGTCTGGAATCGGTGCGAGGCGCGTAAGTAGCGTTTAACTAATGCAAACTTGCCGGCGGCTAGTTGAACTTGCACTACGTCTTTATACGAAGAACGTATTAAACTTTTAAAAGCCATTCGCTCCCAAGTATACTCCGGAGAGCTCTCATTCTCGTTATTGTAGTTTTGTATACGTGTAATGAAGGAATTATTATTTTGTAGCTCGATACAAAAGGATAATTTAAATGTTATAATAATAAAAAAATAACTTTTTAATATTTATTTAATAATGATATTAAAGTAACCGTAACCGATGAGCTTGTGTGCGTATAGTTTGATCCACATCAAGATGGAATTTTTGTAAACAAAGTTTACACTTTACCTTTTATGTCAAAATTCATAAATTCCAAAATATTTTCGAAAAACAAGTTTTTTCAAATTATCTTATAACATTAACTATCCATATTATATAATTTCACTTCACTTTATCTCATGACTTCCACAAAGTTACGACAAATCCAATGAAAATATAACCAGTATAATGTCGCCATGTGAGTGACGTATGTTTGTTTACAAAAATTATATCATGATGTGGAACAAACTATAGCTGTAAAGAAGAAAAAGACGCGAGAGCGGAGTGCCAAATGGAAATCCATAATGACTGTCTACGACTCTGGGTTAACAGTGCTTCATTTGCTCTCTTTAATTTGAGATTGATGATTATGATGTTATTTTAACAGTAGCCAAATACCACAATCAGTTATCTGATGTCGCCTATTCGATCAAAAATTAGCACCAGCTACAGATATACGACCAAATATTACTATTTAGTAATGAACTAGTATGGAATCCGAAATAATCCCGAAATAGTAAAAAAAAATAATTTTCTTCCCACGTCCAGTGTGGTAGCGGCGTACACTTATCATATCTACCACTCATTTATAGCTGATAATGCCTTAGCCATAGTCGTTTAAATAAAGATTTTTAACAAGTAAAATAGTACGTGACCATAAATCCACCTCATGTTAAGTTGTGATGTAATCAAAAGATTTAGACAGAAGTTTGCAATGGCTACTTGATGTTAGCAATTTGTTTCAATCCTTTGCCGTACGCAGAATAAACGAATATTCAAATCACTTCTTTCGAACGCGAGGTATATTACCAAAAGAGTGTTTAGTTTTGGTAAGTTTGCATCATTCTTCAGTTGTCAAAAATACATAAAATGAAAACACTACTCAGATGGACTGTATTTTTTTACGTGGGTGTTCTGTGAAGGCGTAGACTACTTGGTCATGCCACAACCAGTTTTCAAGTTGAAACTCGGTTATAATTCACAATACATTGTAATATGTACCTTATTAGAATGGATTAGAGTCGATTTTAGCTTGTGGTACTTAGGCGTGAGATAATTTACGACCGCGTAGGCCTGACGCAGATGCTCTGCATTGTTTATTGCTGACTGTGTAAACGAGGCGCTACGGTTGATATTACTGCGCCCCCACTTTGTGCCTTCGCAAATATGAAGGTTTTGACTTTCTTTAATCTAAAAAAAATATGCGCTCACACCCGTACCAACAAGGGTAGGTGAAGATAACGGATTTCCATTGGGCGCGGTCCTGCTAGTTTCGGGTAATATGGCCGTTCTTAATTATGGCACTATCGATATAAGTTCTCCGTGGACGTCTCTTGTCACTTCGAACACTGCCACTCAATTATTTAAAATAAATAAATTCTTGTTAGTGTCATATCCACTACTCACTATTTCTATCGTTCTTTCTCATAGAAAAATACAATAATGATATATGTATCAAAAACTAAAATATTTTTTTTCTAAAATGAAAAAGTGTAAAGTGTAACAACTGTACGTGGTTAAAAGTTTGGTAAAAAGGTGAATAACCTTGTGAACAAAACAAGCACTAAAAGACCTTAATGTTTCTAATTTAATTAAATTAACAAACTAAAACTTTTAACATATTATAATAACTAGTTCAAAAGTTTCAAATGTAAGCGCACGCTCTAGTTGTTGGAGACGGGGTTCACAAATAACGGGTCGCATTGTTATCAAAAATAGGCCGTTTTGTATAATAAAATCAAAGCAAGCTCAACACACGAAGGCAGAAACAAAAAAAGTTCCCGCGTACAGTTTATCACCCGGATTCATTTATCAGAATATAACTAGTAGGCGGAATGAAATACATTGGTTTGGACATTTTCGTTGCGATACTTTTTGTCGTTACTGTATCGGACAGTTTGTTTTTGTTTACAAATAATGTCTCTCTCACACGGTTATATTTTTTATCGACTCAAAAGACAACGATTTATCTTTAACCAAGTTTTACAAATAAACCATTTCTTTGGCATGACCGGTTTTTAACGATTACACTACTCAGTGTACCTTCAATACTTTTGTAAATACTGAAGTCATTTATGAACATCTGTCAAAATAGAAAGTCAAATAGGATATCTGTATCTTTCGGAAAAACAAATCAATAATTTTAATTCAAAATCATTCAGCTTTGTCATTCTAAAACAAAAGCTTGAAGGTTTTATGGCAACATTTTTTTAAACCAGCAGATACTCTTTTTTCTGTGACTATTTTTTGACCGGTATAGCCACTGTATATTCCACCTTCGTCTTCTAAATCAAGAAAAATATTAACAACTAGCTGTTACCCGCGACTTTGCTCGCATTCCTTTCTTATCTTCCTCGCTGAAAATTTTTGTAATTTAATTCGGGCTATAATAACTAGGAATTATATTTAAATGTCAAAAAATTAATCAACTATAATATAGTTGCCATGGTAAGTTGTCCTTGAAATAACATTGTTATTATCGCGTCATGCGTTACTATGGCAACGTATATTGTGTTTTATTTTCCTGTCCCTCGGATGATCGGTTAAGTCGTTAAGGAGTTAAAGTGTGACAAACAAACATTCGCATTTATAATATAAGTTAGGATAGATACTCGTACTCGATGACAGACAAAGATGCGCAATGCGAAGATTGTGACTAACGTCCTTATTTCTAACAAAAATAGGTTGACTGGTCCTTCGAGCCACGAGTTTGTGTTGAGATAAATAACTTGGACATAAAACAAGCGAGGCGAAGTCACCGAGATAGGCGAGCATTAAATAAGCCACGAGCATCCGCGTAAACAGATCAATAAATACACAACTAGTAAACTTGACGACAAACTCGTTATTGCCAATGTTGATATTATTCGGAATATTTGGCGATGATTTTATTGTTTATGTGATTCTATTTTTCGATGGTATAACTTCAGTTTTTTGTGTTTAGTAAAGTTGGTGATGTCTAATTTGTGATATTGTAATCAATAAATTTTATCAGCACAACATAGTAATGTTAAATTATATTATTACATTGTATATAATATAAAAAGTTTATCATTGTACAAAAGATATTTACACTTACTTAGGCATTCATAATTGTGTCAAGAAAATAGTCTAAGCACCACTGATTTGAAAATAATATAATTCATTTCTCGATAACGAAATCATTTCTCAAAGAGATTTTAACGTAAATAAATTAATGCGGCAAGAAATTCATGTTTCTGGTGACCATTAGGGAAGTGTATGTCTCGAAATGGATCGAATGGAATGACTGACTACACCAATTGGGGTAAAGCCGTGAGGTTTTTAGTTGTATGAATATATTTTTTTTATTTATAAAGTACACAATATTTGAATTTAACTGCGGTTAACGAATTCACGTTTCAACAAGCAGCAACGGGTCATGCATGAAAGATAAAAGGGTCGACCAATTTTACTCGGTAAATGGACGTTACGGGGAAACGGAACGATTTTTAAACAATCCTCCCGATGTTCGACGAAAATTCTGTATTCAAAATTTTGTTGCAGGGAAACACAATTTGGACTTTTGCAAATAATTCGAAATTCTGGATAGGAATGTTTTTCGTTGATGTAAAAATCTACTTGATGACATGATGACAATATTTGACAACTTTATTTGCTTCGTCACAACCGCATTGTCTTTTTTTTTTTCTTTTATATAGATGAAGGTGACAAACCACAAACTACCAATATGCATCTGCAACAAGCTAATAAGTTGCAGATGCATTGAATTAAATAAGCAATTATAATATAATAACAGTATTTTATACTTCTTTTGTTTTTTTTTATCAATGCTATTAATTTATGTACAATCCTAAGGTCCTTTTTTTTTCAATGTGTGACTTTACAAATAATTTCAAATTAAAACATTTGTGTAAATTCTCAATAGAACTTTGAAAGAATTTTATTTTTGTTTCGAAAACTAATATTAACATGAAAGTATATGAGAATTGTTATAAACGAGAGGTATGTTTAGTTCGAAAAATGTATTACAAGGCAGACGAATAAAGATACATTAAAACACAGAACAAGCTTAATTGGAGTAGGCAAAGAGGGGCGCAAACTGAATTAGGCCCCTGGCGCTGTAAACTCCACTCGCCCAAATTCAATGCAGACGTGACGGTCATATAAAGGATGTAGCACGTAAACTATGTTAATTTTTAAGACCAGTTTATTTAAATAATTAACTTAAAATGAACTCGTTTTAATCTTGACTTAAAACTTTGTTGTTTATAACATACTTACTAATTTTCCACGCATATTGGAAAAAATTGTAAGATGACTCCGCATATAAGTTGGTATTGTTACATTACCATGGCAACCGATATTGTAAATGTATCCTATCCCATGGGGACAGTTTTATTTTCAGGAAAAAAGGTACACCTGTCATTTTCTGTACTCCTGACAAGAAAGCGTAGCAAACAAACAAACTTACGTTCGCGTTTATAATATTAAGTATAGATTAAGATACCATTTCAGAGTGTAAGCATTAAAGAATATTACAACAATAATACTAGTGTTATGACCAAAAATAATACCGTGATTGGACTTCATTGCTTAAAATTCGTCTCTTAATTTTCTTTACATCAGATGTTTCGTAGGTTACGCTTAGCAAGCTTACAAGTATGAAGGAGGCAGTTGTTTTGTTTTCGCTACTCGTAATAAAACAGACTGGTGTATTTGCATTTGATTTTATTTAAAAAAAAAATATATGCGCTCACGCCCGTCACCCAGAGGGGTAGGCAGAGATTATGGATTTCTACTTGGCTCGATCTTGGCACACCTCACTCGCTTCCTCTACATTCATACATCTACGCATGCATGCTCGTCGGTTATAGGTGCTCCTTATCGGCCTTTTTTAGTAAACCACTAATCTGAACGATATAAGTTCTCCTAGGGCGTCCCCTACCAACTCTGCCACTCACTTTTGCAACATAAATTTGTTTCCTTATTCTCTCTTCATTCATTATTTTTTTATTTTATTTACGCAATAATAATATGGTACAGCATAATTTACTTGTAATAGGTATATGCTGTACCATTTTTTATTTTCAATCAAAATCTTTTAATTTTAAATATACTACATAGTCAAATTGCACCAGTTTCAGTAGTGTGAAGGTGCCAACTTTAGTTAACCGATCTATATTACCCTGTTTTAACAAAGTATAAACTAATTTTAAGATGTGCGTAAACGACTAACGTCAAAATGATTAACTATATTTGTCCACAAGACCTTCAGTAAACTGACACGTTGCCCGGAAAGGTATGATAAAGGGTCAAGAGCTCGGGCCCCGGAGATTCAAACGCTGTCAAATTTGACACTTATCACTAAACCGAGGGCCGTAAATTTCTCAAAACTTGAAATCTTATAATAGCTTTTAATATAAAATAAATAAGGCACGGGCTATTTTAATAATAAAATATGCTTTACTAAAAGGTATAAGGCTAGTCTTGACGATAATTTCTGCTTGAAATTAATGGAAAGATTAAATACTCTCAAGTATTCTTAATCAAAATAAATTTGACTTATAACTGTACAATTTTTCATCGTCTTGCCAGTATTAATATTGGTGTTTATTTAAAAAAAATATGTAACAAGCTGGGTCCCGCGGTTTCACCCATCGTGCAATTTAATTTAACCGACGATTGTCAAAACCCTATTTCAAATTATTATCTAAATTTGTGGTCAACTTACATTGGATATAAATAATTTCTCACTAAAAAAATCTTTCTTAGTGCTCGCCTACCCGAAGTCTCTGTGCAAAATTTCAATTCTCTAGACCTAGTAGTTTAGTTTCCTATTTTATACATGTATATAGACAAATCAAAAACAAGTTTGTTTGAACTGACCTTAAAATTTATATTACGTACATCATTAGGCGATATTTAAATGATAATAACTAAGGTGTCAGGATCCAGTTCAGTGAATCGACGTACTTACTTAATCTTCTCCCTTTACTTTTTTAAAAGTTAAATGTGATATCGAGTAATATTTAATCATATAAAAACTAGATGATCAGCCAAATGTTGTTTTGTCATATACATTATTTTGGTAGTTAAAAAACATAACTAAATTATTGTAATATAAAATGATGATGGATTAAAAAAAAAAATTTTTTAACAATATGGCAAACGAGGAAACTTTTCACCTGATATTAAGTGACCACTAAGTGGTGATAGAGAGGTAAAAATTTAGATTTGCCTGTATTTTTCAATGTAAAATGTCAAAAAAATAAATAATAAAACTTTTGGGTGGACAACTATTATCACTTAGGGGTATGAAAAAGAGCCTATTCTCAGACATATCGAAAATACACAAAAAAAATTATAAAAATCGGTCACGGAGGAGTTTTGATGCAAACACTGTGACACGAGAATAATATATATCATATTATTATTACAATAATAGAAAGCATTAGAATAAAATATTAAATTAATTGTCAGTAAGTCAAATTAATTAACTCAATGTAGACGCCTGGTACAATTAACGAGCAATAAAGTTAAACGACGAAGGAAGTAAGGACATTATTGCTGCATT
>JWHW01032037.1:43633-71113 GCA_000931545.1 Papilio glaucus | reverse complement strand
AACGTCAAAATGATTAACTATATTTGTCCACAAGACCTTCAGTAAACTGACACGTTGCCCGGAAAGGTATGATAAAGGGTCAAGAGCTCGGGCCGCGGAGATTCAAACGCTGTCAAATTTGACACTTATCACTGAACCGAGGGCCGTAAATTTCTCAAAACTTGAAATCTTATAATGGCCTTTAATATAAAATTGAAAATAAATAAGGCACGGGCTATTTTAATAATAAAAATATGCTTTACTAAAAGGTAAGGCTAGTTTTGACGATCATTTTTGCTTGAAACTAATGGAAAGATTAAAAATACTCTCAAGTGTTCTTAATCAAAATAAATTTGACAGACAGCTGTACAATTTTTCATCGACTGGCCAGTATTTATATTGCTGTTTGTTTAAAAAAAATATGTAACAAGCTGGGTCCCGCGGTTTCACCCATCGTGCAATTTAATTTAACCGACTATTGTCAAAACCCTATTTCAAAATTATTATCAAAATTTTTGGTCATCTTACGTTGGATATAAATCATTTCTCAATAAATAAAAGAAAAAAAAATCTTTCTTAGTGCTCGCCTGCCAGACGTCTCTGTGCAAAATTTCAATTCTCTAGACCTAGTAGTTTGAGCTTTGCGTTGATGTATCCGCCAGTAAGTTTCCTATTTTAGATAAGCCTTCGTTGCGTTGTAAATTATTTCTTAGGTTACCGACATTTGTAAAGTAGTTCTTAGACTACCTACATTTGTAAAGTAGTTCTTAGACTACCTACATTTGCACTGTATAATTTTAGATAGGACGTGGTGGTGGACGCCTATATAAGGCGTTGTAAGAAACATTCAGGGCGATTACATTTCGATATAGAGTTGTGAGCAGAGGCTCTGTCTGAGCTCATAACAGTTCAGTAAATATTGAAAGAGACTAGTTATGTAAAATATTACGTTAAAATGCTAAGTTTGTGATATTTTTAAAGTGCTTAATATTTGAGTGGTTAAAATAATTAGTACGTTTGTTATAACTTTTAAGTCTTCAACATTTAAATTGCTAAAAGTATAGTAAACAAGGAAACTTTTCCCCTGATATTGAATGACCGCTAAGTGGTGGTAGAGGGGTGGTGAAAATTTAGATTTGCATGTATTTTTCAATGCAAAATGTCCAAAAAATAAGTAATAAAATATTTGGGTGGACAACTATTATAACTTAGGGGAAAAATAGTTTACGTCCTATTCTCAGACATATCGAATACACAAAAAAAAATCGGTTACGGAGGTGTTTTGATGTAAACACTGTGACACGAGAATAATATTCATTAGAATATTATTAGTATAATAGAGAGCATTAGAATAAAACATTACATTAATTAAGTAAGTCAAATAAATTAATTAACTCAATGTAGACGCCTGGTACAATTAACGAGCAATAAAGTTAAACGACGAAGGAAGTAAGGACATTATTGCAGCATTGTTTTAAAATTTATTAAAATTGCAAGTAATAATAATACGAGTAGCAACGTACGTGCATTTTCGTAATTAGTTGGGGGTGGTTAAGTTAAAGTTGTAGTGTCGGAAGTGGCCGTGAGCGGAGCGGTCAAGTTGTTAAATACATTTAAGTTATTAAAATAAAAAATAAAGTTGAGTTATACTTAGCTTTGCAGTGACTTCACTTTTATATCTAGACCTAAAAACAATCAGGATCTAATTTAGTAAAATAATAAAAAAAAACATCAATGTACCAATTCTACTACCCATTAACCACGAGTACGCGTACAATAATACCGTAGCATATCAGTGTGGTAAAGTGATTCCCACTTACCATTAACTTAGTCCCATGATCTCTTGCTACACATGAAGCTACCGTAGATAGTTATCAGGCATCAAAGTAAGAATAAAAAAGAACATAACTATTGTTCTATGTACTATGTATGTATGTATGTATGTATGTACTATGTATGTGTAAGGAGGGAAGGTGTCAGGCAGGCAGCCCGCGGTAAGAACTGCAGGAAAAGCCCTGCACATAAATACAGTATGGACTACGATCATACTGTGCCGACTCCCACATAACCTGGGAAAAGTTATACTATTTTTTAATCATTTTACATTAAATTACTCTAGAGAAAATACCACCTTCGGAAGGCGTTACATATCTCCCTTATTAGTTCTGTTAACCGCATCATAATAATTTATAATTCAACAACAAAGATTATTAGATTAGTGAATAGAAATTCGATGCAGTGTAATGGCGCTGTATTGGATGTAATTCGTTGCTGTTATTGGATTCCGAATTGAATTATAATCAGGATAAATCGTCGAATTGTCGTCTCGTGCACTAATATAATATCAGGGTACAAATTTCACGTTATTTCTCTCATTAATAGATTACTAATGTTTGTAATGAGAAACTGTTTACATGATAAGTACATGTAGTTAGAGAAGTGATTCCCATTTAATTTTTAATGCAATATTTTGATTGATTTAATAATAAGGTGCAATTAAGTTGTTTTATACCCATTTAGGTATACTTTCGAGAAAATGCGAACGAAGAATTGCTTCGATTTAACAAAATTAAAAATTCATTATTATAAAATCGTTCCAATACTTTTTCATGAGAAAACGAAACTTTCAGTCAGATAAAAATTGTTTTTAAAAAAATTCTTTCAAAGTTAGGGGACAAATTTTCAGTTTTATAAGTTAGGGGTCTCGGGATATTTAAAACTCCTGTAAAGCTACGGAGAGACGCAATCAGATAAATTCATAACAAAGTTTCCGAAGAAGAATTAATCGTGAACGCTTAAGGCATTGTTTTTAATTTTGAAAGAAGACTTGTTTTGGTGGTAATACAAGAAAAAAGTTTAGCAAAAATATGGTAACTGTTTTATCTACGACATGTTCCTATTTTTTTAAGAGCACCATGATACAACATTACTATAACTGATTATGTTTATCTCTGTTTCTCTTAAAAAAATTTAAAATTGATCAAACAGAAATAGCATTCTCTCTAAGCTCACTGAATCCTACGTTAGTCTTCTCATAAGAAAATCAATCCCATAAGTTTCAGATGTGGTAGCGTCTCGCGACGTCAGCAATTGAGAGATGTATAATCCGGTTCGATACGCATCAATTTCAAATCAAAGCTTACATCTAATCATCTCCCTGTCTTTTTCCAATGTTATGTAAGGCTTTATGGACAAGTTTTTTTTGACTACAGTACGGCCAACCGCCTGCCAGAAGTCAAGAGTTGTCGAAGTAAATATTTAATTGTAAGCTTTTGCTATTTTTAGAATGTTTTCTACAACAGGAGCTTGTAGATTGTTATGATTGTTTGAACTTGTAGATTCGTCGAAACTAAACACGACCGCAGCTACAATATGACTTATGCATTATCGTCGAGTAAAGTTGTTCGTATTTGTATTTGCGGCGCTTGAAGTTTCATGAGGTAAGTTTACCCATTCAATGTTTTGTATCGGCCGCCCGAGCTAACTTTCTCATGTTTTCTACATTGGCCTGTTTTGTTAGCGGAGGTCTGTCCATTGAAGAGGATCTTAATATATTTTGTAATAAGCTCACAATATCTTTTAAGTTTGTTTAGTTTTGTTTTTTTTTTCTAAAACATTTTGATTGATTTTCTTATTTACACTTTGATTTTCTTTAACTAATACATACATCCCTCTCTCGGAGAGGAGGCCTGTGCCCCTGCAGTGGGGAACATTCTAGAAAAGGCTGATTTATTATATTATAATACATACATTATACAATTATATGCTACTATTTTAAAATCGACAGTTTTGGAGCTTCATTACATATACATGAACAAAACTTTTAATATATATATAAAAATATTTTGTATTTTCTTAAATATTCATTACAGAAGACTAATATTTGTGTGGCTATTTCTGTTAAGTTAAATGTTTGACTTAAGCCCGAAAATACAAAAACAGATTTTAGAGTTTAGTTTATGAAAACAACAAGCTGGCAAACGTAATTTGTGTTGAGATAATATCTCTTTGAAAGCAACACCTACTTTCTTCGCTCATAGCGATCGGAGAATAGTTTGTTTTCCAAAAAGGCATATTACAGTAATATGTCTTTTGTCCCTAGCTTCAAGGGAGTGGACGTAACGCGATTGACCTTTTTCCCTTTGTCGTGGACGGGTATGTTTCATATTCCGGCTCAACGTTTTGTCCTTATTGTAAACAGTGTGATATGCCGGCAACAAGGCTAGTGACCTCGTTATTATAGTTGATTGAGCTTATTTAGAAACGGATTCTCTCTTCGTCGACCTCTTGCAATTGTTAAAAATGGTGAAAATTATATAATCAAGATATAAAATTAAAGGAACAATTTTATTAAATATCTTTTTAAATTAGTATTCGAATTTAATAATTGAATTTTACGATAATTGATATTGTAATGTATAGGACTTTTCACGTTTAGGCTTTGTCTTTTACACAAGAGAGGGAATGAAGCAAAAATAGCAACGTTTTTAGTCAATACAGATCAATAGAATAAAATATTTTTGCACATTTAAGAACAGCTTACATGTACTTCTACATTAATATTTTTACTTATTTACTAAAATTACTCTGTGTACAAATTATAGATAAAAAGAGGATTGCAGTAAACTTCGATGAATTCGGTTAAATTTTGAATGATGAGATAAGCCGCTTTTTTATGTACCGAGCTAAAATCTACCCGCTTCGTGTCACGTTTCAAAGATAATGACGACTCCCACACGATGCCTTCAAGTATACTTGTATATACACACGCTTTTACGCACACATACTCGTATGCACACATCTGTGTCACAATATTTCAGTATGCGAGTGGTCGGTTTACCTTTAAGGGCGTGCGAAGAACTTGTTTCGGACCCTGGATATTATTTTAAGTTAAATATGGTCCATTTATTTACAGATTTCCCTTTGAGCAACAGCGATTGCTCCAGCTGGATCTTCCAATGTTAAGTTAGAGCTCTTGTAGTCGTCTGTTTTTTCACCAAACGACGGACTGTCAATAAATAGAAATCCCATATTGGTAGCAGGGTCGGTGTCCATAAACCATACAAAACTAAAAAAAAAGGTCCGTCGTCCGGCGAAAAATAGGACGTCTACAAACGCGCAAAAGGTGGTATGTAAGGAAATGGCAAGGTTGTTAGGTTTGAGCTTTCGGTCTTCAGATTCAGTGACCGAAACGGAATAAAGCTCCCTTAACAAAGGCTCTAGAAGACCGCAGCATGTCTCCTACCAGACTGGTTAATGCACTTCATGCAGTCTAGTTTTGCTTGTATTTTTGACATATCCGGGAAAATGTTTGTCAATTTAATACTAAAAATATTTCAACATGGATATCTTAATATTTTTATTCTCAAATTAATATAACTCTAGTATTAGTATTCACGAAATACCCAAATCAACTCATTCATATTTAAATACAAAGTTATCTCATTAGATTCGGAAATATGCAAAATTGTTACACAATTCTATGAAATAAACTGATCCATTCCCGCTAGCAGCAACAAGTGGCCGCGATCAATTAGATATAACTACCATATCATAGCATTGTTAGTTCAGTATCTGAGCCTTTTACGATAAAAGGTAGGGGGTTCGACTACTTAAATTAACCTGTACCCTTTTTAAATATACATTTAGCCCAGCATCTTTAAAATCCCGTAACCCAAAGGAGTTGGCAGTGATTACGGATTTCCATTTGTCGCGGTCCTGGCACAACTATCTCGCTTTACATACAAGCTCATCGATTAACGGAGCTCTTGTTACCACCTTTCTTTGAATGTAAGTTCATCTACGACGTTCCACACAGTTGCGGAAAAATAGATAATATTTAAAAAGGAATTGAAATAAAAAGTAGAATAAAACCTTAAAATATCGAGATCTGCAAAATCAACAATTCAAAATAATTGAATCGACATATAGGTCGTGATAAAGGAACGTATAGCACACCGAAGCAGGTAAAACACGTGGTATGCTAGAAGAGAACAGCAATATAACCGCCTCGCTCGCTCTAAGGACTGACGTGCGCAGCGTGGGTGTTTAGAGGCGAGCGACATATGTTCCCTTGCGTAATATATTCGTCGTACCGGCCCGTTATTTTGTTCCAAGGCAAAGTATCAACAGAGTATATAGGCGTCTCGTTACAATTTTCGCTTTCGATGCGGCATTGTGAAAGCTTGATAACAAATTAAATCATGCGAGGGGAAGCGAGGCACTTTATGTATATGCAATTATATATAATGATGTTTGAAGGGTGGTAGAATCAATGAGTTGTAGGTAAGAGAATATTAAAAGCAAGTAGGCTGGTGTCTTTTTTATGTAGAAGTTGCTTCACAATTTTCGAGCATTTTTTATACTTGAATTATGAACGTAAAACATAAAAGGTACAAAAAAGTATATACAAAATATATTTATGAATTGTAGTTTGACTAGCTATGTTTTACTGTGTTCATCATATAATTAATACATTTTAGCATTATCATCGAAGTAGATATCTCAGGAAAGGCCTACTTATAAATCTTTCGACCAAATTATTTGTTAAAGAATATATTTTTTAATAGAGAATAGTGTCAAAGTAATCATACAAAAAATCAGTTTTGTTGTGAAAATTATGTTTAGCAATTTATGGATACTTAACTCACCCTGTATGAAAAGATGAGCTTAATCATCTGCAACATGACACCGCAAAAATGTAGCTACTGTTAAATGACGACGTAAACATCCATACTAATCCAGCTTTTAATTAATGTTGAAAAACTGAGTTTATATTTTGTTTAAAAATCATAATTAACTTGTTGTACTGTTGTTAGCCTTTGTAAAGTATTAAAACTAAAAGAGGTAAAATACAATACGTCTATACGTACATGGTAGTCCACTACAGGTATTCCTAATATCGCCTTTCTTTAGTATGTCACAAATCTGGTCAGTCCAAGTTTATCTAGGCAGGCACACACCCCACTGCCAATTACTTTTGCAACATAAATTTGCATCTAGGTGTAGGTGTATGAATGTATATGAAGCAAAAGAGGCAAAAATAATTTATTGTGCTTAATAAATGATCGTCGTAATACATCATGACATTTATCATTTAATTACTGTGCGGTTTTCGAGTAACTTCCTGCCTTGAACAACCATGCTGTGGAATGATCTACTCCCAGCGGTATATCTAAACTAATACGACTTAAGATCCTTTAAAAGGGGAACGTTCTCCTTCCTCAAAAGATGGCAACGCATCGACGTCGGTATCACTTAATATTAGGTGACCCGAAGCTTGTTTGCCCCTATATGCAATAAAAAAAGATAAAGAAATTGTCACGAAATTGAAAACTTCTTTGGAACGTACATGTATTTAAATATTTATTCAACTAGCCATAAAAAATAATTTGTCTACTACTCTGATGTCAAATTTGTCATTTCACTGTCATGTAAAATCAAAACTAATTTTCCAACAATCATCAAAATACATCCAAAAACAAGTTGCAATGGAAAAGTTGATAATATGATTAATCCAGACCGATAATATCCTAAAATAATTATGGACGCATATTTCTTTGTATTAACATGTCTGCTCGTCCTACAAATGTCCCTAGTCAGTGCCTTCCTTAATCCAGCCAACGATGTTCGCAAGATTACAAAATATATTAATAAAACTGTAAGGAAATATAAAAACTATTACTTGACTGCGGTGCTTCTTTACTTCGTAGTTGTCATCTACCTCGGTATGTACACTCCATTGATGAGTACACTCAAATTAATTTTTGGTACTCAACATGATAAGTATGAAAAAATGATTATCGTTAGTAACATGGAAAAGATTTATATTATGGGTGGATTTTCACTTTTCTTATTTGTCGTGTCGTGTGGCGTTAGAAGTTTGATAACTTACACGGCCAAGCTTCTAGAATCGTCGGTGCACTCAATATCTAAATTAACGAGCTTACACGAAGCAAAACATAAAGGTTTAATTCTTGATAATGTTAATATACTTCCACAACTACTTCGAATGACTAGATCGACCTCATCTATCGGTGTGAATAAAGTTTTAAAGGACCAACTGAAGACACTTATGAAGAATATTGAATTGATAAGAAACGACAGCACCACCGATTCGAGTCTATATAACGATCGATATCAAACGACGAGAGGTTAAAGAATAAGTTTTCTACTACTATTTATCATTCTTCATTACTCAGTCCCGTTTTATGTACGGCCGCCATCGGGCACTATTGCCCTACATGCAGGAAACACTGCCAAGTATTCGGGAATTCTTTGGAATTACGATGGGTTGCGAGGCAAAGGAAAATATTCGGAAAGACAGAGCCATAAAAATAAAATGCTGCGCTACAAAGGGGAAAAGAAACATACCAAATTGGAATGAATGTTATTCCGACGTAAGAAAAAAAAAATGTTTTTTCTCATAAAAATCTTACACATTGTTAAGAATAAAGGTTACCAATAAGTTGACGTTTGATTTCTGACTGAATCATAATATTTCTTTATAATTATGTGCATTATTATACAAGTGTATTTATTTACTACACATGAAAGTTTTAACGATAAACCTTTGAAATCAGAAAACATTGGTGTCAGAATTAAGAGACGAAGAAAGTTGCTATTTATCATCAAGAAAACAATATGCATGAACACTATCAAACCTTTTGTAGTGATGCTTACTATAAGGTTATTTATTTGTTTAACATTATCAGAAACTTGTATGTACATATAAAATATAATAACTAAAGAAACATATAGTTGACATATCCCCATAGATGTTATCGCAACATATTTTTCCTTTTGTTCTGAATTTTCATTAATTCTATCTACTTGTGAGCATCTGTTAACTACTGATACTGACTTATGTTTTTTTAAATGAATTCCTCATTTGCTGAGATGATTCTTGCTGTGGTTATTGGGCACTATCAAAAATGTACTTAAACGCGTAAATGTTAAAATTTGTTTAAGCGTTAAATTCTTTACTATGAACCTTTCCGCGAATATGCTATTTATCTGCCTACTGGTTTTTTACAGATAATCACATACAATGCACTATTAATTTTCTGCCCTGATTTAATTGTAATATATAATAACAGAAGGCGAATTGAAATGTTTCGAACAGTTGTGATAGAAAAAATAAAGCAAATGCTAGAAATTTTGTAAAATTTTATGTACAAAATTGTAGCTTTGCATTACAGAATTCCACAAGTATAACTTAGTGTTGTTCAGAAGTATGTAAGCAAAGTAAGCAAAGGTCGCGTGTTTGGCAGTGTTTCAGAATCACCAATGTGGCGCCAGTCAGCTAGTATCAGGTACTCGAAGACGTAGCTTGAACTCATTGCAGTAGTCCAAGTTTAGCTTCGTTGCAGATAAACAATATTTTACACTTTGTTAATGTTGCCATATCTTTCAAAATTTGCTTTTATAATCGAATTTAACTTAGTACCATCAACTTATATCAAGCATTAATCTTCTTCATAAATAAGCTCAAGCGTTTTTGAACACTTTTGGCGAAAAACTTCCATACATTGTTTGGGATTGTGGTACAAATTTGTGTGAAATTTTGTGTGGATTCCTTTGATTTGATTGATTGACACATATTGTATCTCTGCATTTAATTAATGCATAATGCAATGATTTGTATTCTAACAGTCGAACTGCGATTCAACTGCAATAGAAATTGACATTAATTATTTGGGTTTCGAAATGCGTAGGACTAGTTGCGGATTGATTCTTAGCGTGATCGGTATCGTACTAAGGTAACGTTACGGTATCCAAATAAAATTTGGAGATCTTTTCACAGTAGTAAGGCTCTAGTAGTAGTTACGAAATTTAAAACAAATAGAAATAAATTTAACGTTTTGATTTATTGTAAAAAAATATAATAAAATTTCCTGTTTTGATGTACATAAATCGAACATTTTGATATATGTAAATTAAAAAATTTGATCATGTGGTTTATATTTAGAATTAATCAAAATGGTAAAGTCTGTACCGCTAGCATTTCTTACCAATAAATACAAATATAAAACTGGTACAATGCCGGATACTCTCGACTACAGAAGAATGCATAACATCTAATCAAATATCGACATAGAATATTATATCGTTATTTGATTAAATGCTAATTGCATTCTTATTCATCATGAATCAAAATGTTGATTATAGGACCAATGTAAACGAAGTTTTGTGATTTATAAATGGTAAGTGGATCAAATTCTTGTGGCCAAAAGTATAAGGTCTTAGTCGTTTTAACGAAATTCTAGGAGAGACGAGTAAGTTGGAAGTTTTTTTTTTAAATTCCGAACGAACCAGCATTTGAAGAGGACTAACAAATCGTAATTATAATTTTGTAAATTCAGTCTACTTCGCTTCTGATCCATAAATCGGCTTTAAACGTATATCTGGACCATATTTTATATATATTTCTACTCTATTCTATGTGAATATCAATACAATTTCATAACGTTATCGTAATCTTTTCTTATGACCTAATTTCACATAAGGTTATAAAGTTTTTTGTCTTTGGGGACTTTGTTCCATTTTGATATTCATTCATTCACGAAAACGATAATCGAACAAAAGTATCTCAAGTTTAAAACTTTTGAGCCGTTTTCTTACCGCATCTCTGTCGCAAAACAAAAGGAAACTTTTGGATAACGATCTATTAAATCCAGAGTGGTTTTTACAAAGAAAAAGTACCCAAGGATCGCAATTATGTCAAGGAAAACTATCGGAGAGTATTCGTTGCGAGATTTATTTGATCCTATGAAATCCTTGCAAGGATACCTTCTTCCAAAACTAGCGCAGTGTTATACCATACACAATCCCCAGTGGGGTTTATTATAAATGATTAGGGTAAGGCACCACTTACACAGAAAGAAGCGGAAACATAAATAATAAGTATTCCAAAGCGTCGGATATGAAATGGGTTTGTTGTTTGCTTTGGAGTTAAATTTATCTGAGTTATGAAGCAGCCCTCCAATGTTACTTTTAGATTCTAATTTTTGTACGTCTAGACTAAACTGAGTTAAAAGTTTAAATTAAAATAAATATTCATCAGTAGTCATGAATAAGTTTGCAGACATGTTCAAGATTTTTGAATATTTCTTAGATATGCTAGATGCTCTTATTCAGTGTTATACAGATCTGATAAACGCATGTATACCTTGCATCATAGCAAGATATAATTTTATAAACAAACATACGTCATTTACCACACATGGCGGTCTTCTGATAATTTCATCGGAAATGTTGAAAGTTTTTGGAAATCGTGAAGAAAAGTGAAGTGAAATTGTCCTGTATATAACCATTTTTGGAAAATATTTTGGTTTTTTATATATTTACCAATTTTAACTTAAAAAAATTTGTTTACAAAAATCTTATCTTAGTGTGAAACAAGGTATAAGCTTATCTTACTTAAGATCATTGTTCACCATTTTTCCTTGAAATCATAGATCTAGAAAACCATTATGTTGTTAATACGTTGTACTCCTTTAATTTTTCCCTCACAAACTGAAGTTAACAATGGAAATCACCTCGGTGACCACAACATGTACGTCAGAGAACAATGTAAATTCGAAAGTGTGCCCTTACTAACACATTTTCTACACTAGTGCAAAGTTTAAGTGTTTTAACCCAAAGAATAATAGCGCCAGCAAATATGTCAGAGATAGCTTAATGGTAGTTAGTTGGTGGGGAAAAGGGATGGACATAGCGGTCCTGCTAATGGCCCCGAGCAAGCAAGCCTTAAAGGCGGTACTCGTAAATAAATGAGCGAATGTGTTTTCTTTTTTTTTTCATTTTTTCTTAGCGCTCGCGCGAGGTTAGGGCAGGGACGAGGTTGTTTTACGACTAGTTATTGCGAAACTGGGTTAGATTTGCTTACTCTACAGTCGAGCTGTGAGAGTTTTATTTTAAATAAGCTTTCTAGCAACATATTTACGGTAAACTAACATTTTGGTTAAATCTTCAGTTATTACAGGAGTTTTTATTAAATTAAATATATCATTTATTGTATTTTTATACTTTGTAATAATTAACTAGTGACCCTCCCTGGCTTCACCCGGGTGGCACTAATTATGTTGATCCGATCGCTATCAAACTTCACAAGATTACCCTCTAGGCCAGTTTGAAGATTTCTTGATTTTTTTATCGAAATCGGTCCAGCCGTTTCGGAATGGGAAACATACATACACACATAGATTTATGTATATTTTGAATACATCAGGTTAATAGTAAAATTTAGTTACTCATTTTTCGTATGGGTGGTACTTTTTAGTTTATGTACATTAATACCGGATCAGTAAACACATTTGAGGCGTTGAATACTTTTTTGGTCAAGTTTTGGATGGTTTTTGGCGATAAGTATCTTTTCAATTCATCATCACTTATTAGTTAATCGTCGCTTATTTTATTTAAGCCGAAAAGCGCTTGTAGACGTCCGTTTTTTCGCCAGACGTCGGACCGTGCTTTTTGCCGGATTTGCGATGGTGTATGACTTACAACGAATGTATGTACACATACCGGACACCGGACCGGAGACTAATATACGGCGATATAAAAAACGGACACCTACAAGCGCTCTAATAACTGTTTTAATAAAAAAAAATGCAGGACACCATGCTATAGATGTGCATCCATTAAACTATTTTAAAATGCCTATTATGAAATTTACGCTAGTCAAATCTTATTTCAAACATACTATTCCTACGTTAAAGTTTCGCCTTTAATACAAGTTCGTGCTGTATAAAAGTATCCCAGTTTAATTTCAAATCCAATGATGCCGAGGAAAAAGCGCGCAGCGTAGCTATTTTACGATGTAATAAATTTTATTCTATAATAATATGTATCAAATTATGTAATACATTAAAAAGAAGCTAAAATTAATAAACTGATAACAAAACCGAGCCAATGTTCTAAAACTGTTTGTTCTGTTTTATTAAGAAGATTCAATTTTATACTTATTCTACAGAAGTAATTGACGAATGAAAGTAATGATAAAAAAAGAACGGAAATAGAATGATTATATTTTTTGATAAATATTACTTAATCTAGTCAGAAAAAGACTGGTGGTGATGAAATCTCATTTCATTCATTCTCTCAACAACAAAATAGAACTATACAAAAAATCTTAAACGGTTTGTTAATAAAAATCTCAATTGAAACATTAAATAATACTTAATAAGTAAATTTGTGCGAAACGATATGCCTGACCTAATAAGATCAAAATATCAAAGTTTCAATATCATGCGAAAAAATACTGAAATTATAAATGCCGATGTTTTAGCTCTGACATCTTTTTACACTACCCTAGTACAAATAGATAGGTTTTGACAGCCTTGATATGTATATTTCTTCCATATCCATAAATGTTATTGAATCCCAAAATGTGTCAGGTGGTCCTAAAAGTAGGATTTATGATTTTATAAAAGCGCAATAATTGATTGGTTAACCTTTTTAAAAAATATCACATTTAACGAAAAAGGTTGCACAAACTTTGATGTAAAAGTTGGTGTTAAACAAAACGCGGTGATTTATTCAATTTGTACGTAACAGTTCAAATTCAAACTGTTAATTTCCCTCGAAAGTGTAGACAAAAGTGCTGCGAAATACAGAAATTTATCTCTCCCGACCCACTACTTCACTTCATTGCAGCCATTTTCTAGGTCCGCTGTTGTTGGAAGAGAATGCTTTTCGTAGTTCTAGCCGATGTTTGTGGCCCAAGTTATAATCGAAAGCGGATTCTGTTATTTCGAATATTACACTTGAAAATTAGTTTTTTATTGAACACTTAAAACTTTTCTCTGGCATTTGTTTACAGTAATACTATCGCGAAAGTATAAGTAGAGACATATTACAAGGTCTATCAGAGGAGATTCTCCTCCAATTTTATGAAGATAGTATTTGTAATTTATTTGTTAACAAAGAAAAACCTTTATTGTTGCAAGTACACTACATTACACTCCATAAATATGCATAAAGCTAAATGAGTTAAAGAGTATAACAACAAGAACAAAACTTTTTGGGCTCATGCTGGCGATTACTAAATCCCTAACTTAGACTATACATTCAGAGGAAGCGCTGATTGGCTTCTTTTACACACGTTAAAGTTATTCTTAGATTTAAATTTAAATATATACATTTTCTTATTTATTACAATGAAATTTTATTACCAAAAAACGAATATATAGAAATTAAAACATAGATAAAGTAATGAAATTGACTAGAGAATATAGTAAATTAAACAGAATAATATGATAAAAATGAAGGGAAAAAAATATGTATTGAAATAATAATGTACTTACTGAATTAATCTAATCCTTTGGAAGAAAAGCGAAGTTTTTGAGATGGAATAATAGTATTTGATAACTTTTTTTATTGATAAACAAAAAATAAATACGAGACAAGCAATCAGTTCATGAACTGTGTCCACGCTGGTTCAATAAATATATTTTTCATAAAAAAATAAAGGAAATCGCTAATCACCGCTACTACTTGAGAAGTTACGACGCAAAAAATCTACGTCGCAGCTTTATTTCTGCTGCTAGTTTCTTAACATTTGTTCTTTTATTTAGATTGTATTCTTTATTTTGTGATTACTCAACATATTTATTTGTTTTTTTTTTAAATGTTTTCTTAATATAAAGCAACAATATTATACAGGTGTTACATTATTCTTAATTATTTTTATTTTAGTTACCCATGATAGATAAATGGATTACATCGTATTACCAAAACCATGATCCTAGGTTTGGTGCTCAGAGAAACAAATATTTCTATGCATTGCACATTTTCTGGTCTGATTGATGAATCAGGTCTATCTTTTTTGGGACAAAAACACATCGCACAATACAAAAAGGCTATTCCTTAAGGCGCTAAACCATTTATTCGGTTTAACTAATGTTATGTGACAATTATATGTGTAGGTAACTCAAGTCTTCATATACTTTATATTTCACCTTATGCTATGTGACCTTTTTTAACGTGGGGAAATGATTACGCATATTCGACTTCATGAGGATATGGAAATATGTCGGGCTCGCACCTACTAAACCCCTACGGTGGTCGCTAACAGCACAACAATGGGGTAATGGGATCTCCATTCGGAACACAACCGTGACCCCTCCATCGCTTTGCTCGCCTAACTGTACGCTCGTCCTGAGGTAACCTTGGGCCATCAACCTCAGGGCTGCTTTGTAGACGATTAAGGCCCTGCCCTTAGTATTCATGACCCAAAAGAAAATATGTTATGTGACCGACAACCGCTACAACTAGATGAACTGAAGATGCGTTGCCAGCCCTGATCTAGGACAAACGAAGAGAATCAGGAAAGAGAGAGGAAAAATAGTTAGGATAAGAGGTTTAAGAATCCGTCACCTCACTTTCCAGAGTCAATGCAGAAGGAAAAATAAAGGCTGGTATCTTGTAAGATCCCCTATATAATAACGTAATATGTTGTGCTTTGATATATATTTCTGATGCTATCACTTGCCCCAGCACAGAGGAAGTGTGCAAAGAATAAACGAACACAATCGTTAAAAATTTACACTTTTTCGTCCAAGTTTCTCGGGGTCGCGTTTACTACTGGCCATTGTACATACATACTGTAGCACTGTACTGTACTGTACTGTACAATACTATAACACTTTTCTTACGGAAGATTTTCAAAAATCTATTTATTTTGAGAAAAATTACATTTTTCATAAGATTTAATTAATTATTAGTAATTATAAGATTCAATTTGTTCATATTACAATCGATTTACTAGTAAATTATAAAAAGTACGTAAACAAACCTAAAATATCACCGTCATCATTATCATAGAAAGAATGGTCATAAATATGACCTAATTCCCGTGATTAAGTAAACTTGCACAACCTTGACAAGCTCGTCTGTCCGTTTTGCTGGAGGTCTACCTACGATGCGTCGTCCTGTAAAGACCATTCGGCTCCATCGGACTTTCGACCTATGCGAAACAAGTTTTTTTCCACTCAATCCCACCTAAAATAAGCAGTTATACAACATCATATCAGCTGGAATGGATCAGACCGAATAATGAATGAATTCCATCTGAACTCTAAAGTGTTATTAATAAATGAATAATAGTTACTCATATTTCAATTTATTTGTATTTTTAGATACATTCTTTATACGTTTATCGTATTTATTACTTTTTATTACCGAAACAAAACTCTACTACTCTCTATAAGTCGCGTTTATCAAAATTAATTTTAGTTATGACCTAATTGTTTTCGTTACAAATGACAAGCTTTGTCAGTCGACAAAGGATGTTTTTTCCGTGACAAATAGGTGATTTGGGTTGGTATTATTGTTGACAAGTTGGTCTACCCCAGTGAAAATTTGATCAGTTTATATCTGTGTTTAATAGGGAGTATACAAAAGAGTTTATAGTAGACTTGAGTTTATAGCTACATAAAATATAAGAAACAGTTGTAACTGAACTGGATCTCACTGAAATGGGAACTACGGAAAATCCCTAAAATGTGTCCTAGGGATATCACTGAAATAGGGACTACGGGAACGCACTGAGATGGAGCCTACGGGATCTAGCTGAAATATGGCGCACGGGATGATACTCAAAAGGGGCCTACGGGATCTCACTGAGATGTGGGCTACGAGATATCCCTGAGATAGGAACTACGCGAATACACTGAGATGGGTGTTACGGCATCTTACAGAGATGGGGCCCACGAGATCTCATTGCGATGGGGACTACAGGATCTCACTGAGAATGTACCTGCGCAACACACTTATCAGACGAAATAGAGAATACATACTGGCATGGAGGATTAGATGGAGAATTTTGTGAGGTGCCGGTCCTGCCCGGTCGAGTTGCCCCAATCGTGTAATATCTACTACCCTGAGTAGCTTTATAGTCTCTAGTTACACTCTTATTAAACCTTCAAATAAAGAAAAATAAGTAAATATTAAACTTGAAAAAATACAAGTGAAAAGTATAGGTAAGATGAAATTAAAGTTAAGAAAATTGTTCATTTACATTTAATATTATTTGTCTTATGATAAATTCATTCCCATTTCAAATTTCGTCATAAAACTGAGATAAACAATAACATCCAATCACTTCAATCTGGCGTGTACAACAAATAACTTTCACCTTCAGCCTTTGTTACACTTCTCTTACATTTTCGAACGAGGTATTTTAATATTATCACAGCTTTTATTTTGTTCCCACTAACATTGTTTTATCCCACGCATCTTTATTCATGTTACACTTTACAGTCGCAGATCAGTATTTTTTTACTATCGCCGCATACTTTATTTAATCTTCGGCTTATGTATTTATGTATATATACTAGCTTAAAATCGTATATTCAAATAAAGTTAATAAATATAACACTTATATAATAAAAATAAATCTTTACAGTCCTGTATGATTTTTATTTGTTTTCTTGAATTGAAAGAGTTCCAGCTCAATCCTTCTGGTGGGAGACCTACATCACGCATGTAGCCGACTCAAACCGCTGGGTTCCATTGGCCATTATTTCTTGCTAATAAATAATTTTAACGAAAAACTTATTACCCTTTTAACGTTACCATCGCATTCGCCAAGATATCAATCATCGCTCAACTCCTTAGTGAAAGCCTTCCTAAGGTTGTCACATACAACTTATATATCACGCCCTAAGCCCCTACTCATAAAAGCACTTTCACAAATTTCCGAAAACAAAGTGAAAACTTTCGGAGGGCGAACCACTAGATCCTTTTGAGTCTCACACGTGTTCTAACTTTTAATTCAAACGACGCTCGTGTTTTAAGAGTAATTTGGGGGTGAGGGGAACTGCTCGAGTTTTGGGATAAAAGCCCCCGGCCGGAGTGCTCTTGCATTTTGTTAGTATCTTAGTTCGAAGATATTATGGCTTTGGGCAACCAAAATTATATAGTCTCCAAGAAATATTTTTCGTTTTAAAAAAAAATTATTGAAAATATAAACAGTTTGATTCTAATGTATGTTATATATAATATAATTCTTATATATTTAATATAATATACACAGCATCATCATTATAATCTCAAAGATATTAACCAAAAACTTTTCGTCATCTTTCTAAATTCTTCAAATACCATTTGTACTATAAACAATTGTTTATCTTTATACAACTCTAAGTCAACTCCAAGGCTCAATTGTATTTAATTGGCTATATCAAATTAAGCTTAGAATTAGATAGTAATTCGCCCATTTCGTAGTATTATGTTTATATATTATTATAAAAAAAATAAGGGAATTCATAAATATAAGTTACACTTAATAACATTTTACATTCACCAATCGAACGTAACATTTTTATTGAACAACAGTAAAAAGATATGAACATTTTTTTATGTTATTTTCATTTAAAATTACTGTGTTATTTCAATTGGCCGCGAGTGTACGAGCGAGGGCCGGCGCCACTTTTCGCATTACAATAATTTCCAGGTCAGGGCCCGAGTTGGACATGAGTTTTACGTCGCCATTAATACCTGCTTGTATCTGGGCGTTTAATTTTCATCAGGTATATTTTGGATATAAAAAACAGTAGTAAGACTCTGAATTTAACCTCTAGCCTTAATCATAAATTTTAACTCTAGAATTTATGAAGACAATTGCAGATTTTTTTTTATTTTATTAAAACGTGAATTTAAAATGGATATTTCGCTTCTTCTACATTCCCTCATTTACGCACACACGTTCGTCGGTTACAAGTACTCTTACATAGTACTATTTCGTGGCATAATATCCAGGAGGTAGTCACGAAGTGAGATGTAGTGAAGATGTTTAGGTATATCTATGTATGGTCATTTTTATCGCCCGCTCGGCGTGACCTACGCTATGTTTACGTACTTATATGTTTTTGGACGTTTATGTATGTATATTATATGTTTGAACACTACTGATAGAGCGCTCTGAACATCAATGTTGTGGACAGCACAACCTATGCTGAGCGCTGCCCTATTCGTTTGATCATAATTTAAATTTAAATTTGTATTGTTGTGTAACAATTTCAAACGAATAATTTTTCTTTATTTCTTTCTAATACTGGATTACATTAGTACCGTCCGGAAGTACAGTAGTAGAAGGAGTACTGTCACCAATCTGTCCGGAAGAAGTTCAACCAAGACTTTCTCTTCCAACTCGTCCACTCACTTTTCTACTTTAAGTAAAATTAGATAGAATCTAAGACCTAAATATGCAAATGTGTAAGCCACAAAGACCATGGTATCAAGTTGCTTTTAAATGAAATTACTATAAAGATTTAAACTTTTGTTTAACACAACTCTTTCTCACGATGATCGCTTTGACAAAGGGACAAAATTTGTCTCAATTTAAACGCAATTATGTTGTATAAGATGATATCAAGCTCAGATTAATACTCGTAGTAAAGTAAGCTAAGTAGTAAGCAATAAAGGGCATGGCTTCAGAGATCTCGTGCGTGCTGTTAACAAAAGATCAGACCTCGGCTTTATTACTTGGAAGTCGTGGTCAATGCGAATACTTCAGAAAAAAAAACCTTTATTACAAGGGACTATGAATGCGTTGATTAAACACACTTTTAAGATCAGGATAATTTCTCTGTAAGGGTTCATGTGAAGTCTGGCAAATAAACACTATTCTGGGCCCTCCGTCTTCGGACATGGCCAGGCACAGTTTTCGTTGGCCGATTTTTTTTTAAAGTAATCGAAAGTCGACACAGGAACAAAGCCCTTTTTCTTCCTTTAATGAAAGTTTCTGCTCTCAGAAACTTTTATCAAATCAATCTCTATCGATTAACAGAAAAATTAGCTATATAGATATATAGCAAATGTCCGATCATATGTCATTTGAGTTGCTAGAAGCATGAAGTATGTATCTTTTAGCAAATGAAATCGATTTGGACGGAATATTTCTATTTAAATAGTTCAACTTATATTGCTAATTTTAAATGAAAATTAATTTAACTACTAATTTACTAATTCTGCATATTATTACAGAATTAATCATCTTCCGGAAATCTAAATCAGCCGATCGGATCAGAATGTAAATGAAATCAAATCCTTGTCGATTCAACGTTAGGAATGAGATATACTTCCGTTCCGAGGTTTACGATTTCCCGACGAGGAACTTAGGAAGGGGGAGAGAGAGGGGATAATATAATTTCCTTGCATCCCGATCACTGTGGAAGCGATGATCACTTATCCGGTATTAATTTTGCACCAGTGAGCTCGATCTGATCCCTGTGATCTGCTGTTTGTCAACATAATAAATGTTATGACCGATTACATATTCGAATAGAATGTTTTGGTACATAACCGTAATGAAAAGAAGAGCGTTCAAGTATTTATCGTTATTTCGTTTCGAGATTGTCCTGTACAACTATGTATATGTTATCTGTGTTATACGTATTATCTTAGTAGTTTGATTGTTTGCTCCGTATAAACTCGAAAAATGCTAAACTGATTTATTAAATTCTTTCATCATTAGAAAGGTCTTCTATCAGGGAGTAACCTAGGCTATTTTTTATTAGTGTATCTATCTACCCGATCGAAGTTGAGACGAATTGCGAGTGTAAATACAAATGTGTCAATACATTTTTGTGTCAGGATTGCTTATGCTTTGGGTGGACCTTATTAATATATGATGGCCTTGATCCCTCACGTATCTGTAACTGATAACTTTTTTTAATCCTTAGCTATAAATCTTTATAAAGAAGAAACTAACTGTGGGATATATCGACGCACAGCCCAAACTACTGGGCCTAGGGATTCCTGTTATTACTTCGGCGAGCACTAACAAAGGATTTTTCTGAATTCATCCCCTAAAGGTCTAAAGTAGGGGATGAAAGTTTGAATAGAGAAATAACTTCAATCTAATGTAAGTTAGAAGAAGTAAGATTTCAGACTTTTATCACCTATCAAATTAAATAGGGATCAGCTTAGGCTGGATGTTTGTGAGTTAATAAACAAATTGCATGGCGGGTGAATCCGCGGGGCTCAGCTTGTTATATAATTGACTGCACGATAAACAAGTTCTTGTGTATTTAACTGTTACATTTTCAACTAGAACTTATCGAGATTATTAAATTACGCTGCAGTCTTTTATTTAGCACATTGCCAAATTCATTCCCCTCGTATATGCTCGAATACTTTAATAGTAACAAAGGCATGGAAATTATTCAAGTTTATTGTATTGGTGCCAAATTTGAATCGGCTGCAACTGTCGTAAACGGCCAACGTTATCTATAGTTCGTGGAATTCGAGCGGTTTTCTGCAGATAAGTAATGGTCTCGTGGACTAAAGCTGATTTTTGCTTTTCACGCCTTTCAGATAGAATTTATGATTTTTTCCATATAACTGCACAAGCGGTATATCGAAAAATATTATTGTCTGTATTAACTTTGGCATTAAGAGGATTGGATGGGAGAAGATGAATGAAGAAAAGGGAAATATCCTTTTACTCGTCTATCCCTGCTCAGTCTAGAGGTGGGCAGAGGATCTGCACCTCGTTTGCTTGTTGCAGATGTCTATGGGTAGCGTTTACATATCGGGTGACACCCTTCTCGTTTGCCGCCTCCTTCCATAAAAAAGAGTAACTTTTGGCGTTCATTGTAGAGTTTCACTAATTTAACAAGCACGCTCGCGGACACTCAAATCAAAGTAACGTTAAAACCATTCGTCCTTTAATTAATGTGAAAAAAACAAAGTCATAAGGACTGCGTACAGAAGTGAAAACTCAAAGCAGGTGGGAAATTAGTTAAAAAGTAAATTAATAATCAACAAAAATAAACCCTTGTAGCTTAACAATAAAATTCAAAATTGTAATACAAGTAAAATGAATGAAATAAATAAGCATGTTGCCGCTGCGTGTTACTGACGCGTGTTAAGCATGTTGTTCACGCGAATCTATAAGGTTTTCCTCTACCAAATATTGTCTAACGCGGCTAAAGAAGTTTACACTTCTACTAAAAACAAAGTTTTTGTTAGGTTTGAAAATACAGCTATGTTAAATAACTCAAGTGGTTTCAGTTGTTCAGTTACATTTATCAATTTAATGCACAAAACTTGACTCATCGATATATTTTCTGAAATTGTTGCAAATATTCATTTAATCATACAAATGCTTACTAATTGTAATATAACCAGAATTTTGATTAAATAGCGATAGCTAACTGCTATAAGTGATGCGACAAACTGCTTATAAACTTCGTATAGGCATTAATAACAGATAGGATAAGTTACACCAGCCAATGCTTAAGTTTGGAGCACATTTAGACAAGTCATTGTGTTAAGGAGTTGTCACAAACAACTTCAATATAAGATATATTTACACACACGCCTTATCCAGAGGTCTCTTTCGTTGCCTACACAATAAAACTTGTGCCAAGCTGACTAAACAATATACCCTAACGATAAGGACAAGGGCTCTCGAAAAAACCTTATATTTGATACTCGTGTGGCATACGAGCCTAGAGTGCTAACCGGCTCTTCGTATAAATCGTGTATATATTCCATCGGCTGGCGTTAATGGATATTGCCTTTACAATAGCTATTCAGTTTGTTATTAAACGGTAAATAACTTTTGATCGTTATTGAAAATATATTTAGCTTACTGGACGATAGCTATAAAATTCCTTTATTAGTGTTTGACAGCAAACTACGTATCTTATGATACTTTAAAATAGACGTCATCGATATATGTTAGGTGTAAGCGTCGTCCCATACACTTAAATAATTTTAGACTCAAATTGAGTTGATAATTTTATTAATAAAAAATAATATGTAAGCGATGTATAAAGACGTAAAGATATGTTGAGGTAGGAAATAGCTTTTATACGGTTTTCTTATGAATATGGACTGAAATAAAATTTTATTGTAACAAGAATAAACATAATACTTTTCACGTATAATTTCTTACTTCTCTTACACTCTTCTACATATAATTTCTTACTTCTCTTACACTCTTCTACATATAAGTACCATTCAGTGGTATGGATTAACGTATGTTTAAGTGTTTAACCTAATTTAACTAACTCAATTTCAAAATTCAAAGCTAATATAAACCACGTAACTTAACACAACATAATTTAAAACTAGAGTATAATTAAGTTAAACAAACAAAAACAATGAATATTACTTAAATAAATAATAAATTTCGCAAGTAATTATAACTTGAAATTAAAAATATGTATTTTAGATTTTATTAAAAACTGGTGGAATAGAAAAAACAGCACTTTCACCCGGTTAAATGGGCAAGTTATTCGTCGTACGCGTACAATATTTATACATTGTTATATTTTAAGTTCAATTAATCAAAACAAGATTCTTTGTAAGGTCGAAAATAGTTTTTTTTTTTTTGTGACTGACTTATCACTGTTAGCCTAGAGGAGGCTTTTACAGATTCACCGGGTTTGAGGAGGCAGAGCGCAAAGGGCGCGTAGCCTAATCCTCTAACCGAAAATAGTTGAAAATACAAGTCATATCATATAATTGTACAAAAGTAGACGACCTTTGGCATGAGAGAGATAAAGGAAGAGAGAATAGTATGTATAAAGCATACACACAGCAAAAACCATTTGATATTCCGTCGTCTGTTCGAATTATTCGAGTATGTAATAATTTTTAATGTAAAATTTATACTTTTGCAAGAAACAACACTAAATTTTAAACATAAACCAATTAGCCTGATTTACTCTACTTCAATGACACTCTGGGAAAGTATAGGAATCGATTGACATCCAATGATATTAAAATACAAAAAGTAGCAGATATGCCATTAGCGGTCGAAAAGTGAAGACTCGAAAGCATCTTAAGTGGGACGCTTTTTCTTAAGCTTACGTCCTGTGTTTACATTAACGCTTAATGGACAAACACTAGTTGTCCTCTTTTTATTATTTTAATTACGCTATCCTTTTTACACTACTTGACATGTGAATGTTGCTGTCACTGTCTTTGGAACACTTTTAACCAGTTAAAAATATCAGCTATTCAGCTTTTGATAAAGAGCAAATCTTTTTTGTAAACTGACGCTCAAGTTGTTTGTTTGCAACTGATAATTATTTATTTATAACCCAACGCCGTTTAACCATAAAAACTGAAACTAAACTACAGTAATATATTTTTATTGAAGCCTTTTATTAAATCAAATGTCTTTAACCTGTATGTATGAGTAAATTTTGAAGAAGAAGTAGATGTAGAAAAAGAAGAAGCGAGATTTTAGATAATATTCAAAATCTATTTTAGTCTAAGAAATTTTTATCCACCATACGTACGTAAGCATGGATCCAATAAAAGAAGATGTGGGCGCATTCACACAATCTTTTTCAAGGGGAAAAGCAGCGGCAAAGAAATCCGATGTAGTCTAATACAAAAGCTCTTTTATACGCGTTATTGCGTTCGAACCACTTTGATTGCCAATATAGAGTGCATTTGATCCGAACGCTTAAAGTATCACAAGCGATTTTCAATTTTAATTCCTTGAATTAAAAACGTGAACTGCAAATCAATGCGACAGAGAAGCTCGGAGAATCGTGGATATATACTATAGGAAACGCAATATTGCATAAGGAATCCTTACGTTTCCCTAGTTTTGATTGTTGCTTGAAACACGGAAATTAACTCTGATTTAGAGGGTTGCTTCTTTTGTTCTCTATTGTTTATGAAAGGATGAAAACATTCTTCGTTTGTACTAAGATGAATTACTAGTATTTTAATTGAATACGTTGATGCAAACACGCGCTTTACTGGGTTCATTTCTTTCTTTCCAATCCAATCCAATTAGAACCTACAACCATCCACATGCAACGACCATAGACTGTGACACACACATGACCCAGACGTATAAATAAAAGATATTCAGGTACTGAACATAGAAACTGTTGATCACAGAATATTAAGCTGTACTGCATACAAAACATTGATCGCATTTTTTAAAAGGCAAAAAAGTGGGTACGAGAATGCAACAAGACAAGATGTATTTGTGCATTCCTAGCCTTTGTGTAGGAAGAAAGGTAAGAAACAGAGACAGGGGGGTGACTTCTGCTATACAACTGTGCGGTCGTGATTGATCAAAAAGGTGGAAATAGAAAATTTTTACTCCTTTCTGGCTTTATTTTTGCGATTAAATATCTATGCTTTCTTGGTTTTCTAATCTGTGTCTGTATTTATATTATCAAAATTTATTCAATGGTTTCTACGTGAAAATATAATAAATAAAAGTATTTTTTTAATGTAAGAAAGTGACAAATGCAAGCAATGCTGATAGTGACTGCTACCCATAGACACCTGCAACAAGCTAATAAGTTGCAGATGCGTTGCCTACTTTTAACGGACAAAGGGGGGAAGATAAATAGAAATAATCATATTTCCTTATCCATCCCCTCCCCCAAATCGTCTTGCCCTTCCCATCCTTTCCTTATGAGAAAAGGCTGGAAAGGGGAAGAAGAATTAGGCGAACCTACTTCACGTCTGTCTTTTGTGATGTGGTATTTCACCGGTCGAACTGGCCCATTCTTTTAACAGATGTTGTTGCGGACTCTACCACCGTTAAAAATATGACCTTATTAGCTAAATTTTACAAAACGGAGACACGGAGAATGTATAAAAGTATATTTAAAGTTTTTATAAACTATATTAAATATTAACGAGTTACAAAGAAACCAATTAAAAGTAATTGATGCTATCATTAAACGACAGTGAAAACTTGCAAATGATACAGCCGCATAAGCGCAAAGATTATTTTTATCTTATTTTTTAAATGTTAATACGAAGCAGTAGTATAATATACCTTTTAAATATATTTATTACTATCATCCCATTCCATAGGTTGATAGACAGACAGATAAAATGTTACTCACTATGTTACTCATCCATTAAAGAGCTTTCTACTGGTAAAAGAATTTTTAAAATCGGTTCACTAGACATTGAGTTAATTCGGGACAAACAAACAATCAAATCTTTTCTTTTTATAATGTTAAGGTTAGATAAATATATTATTCTTCTAACATATTATAAAAATATAATTAAAAACAAAAAATATATTCAACTATCTAAGACATATTTCTCTCTTAAGTAGAGCACGAAGTCCAGTTTTTGTTGGCTATAATGATCAGAAAGAACTGTCATATCCTCAAACTTATTTAGCCAAGAGACAAGTAATTGAAAAGAAAAAGAATGTAATTTTTTTTAATGTTTAACATTACCGTTTTCAATATATTAGTTATGACAATGTTTAAGTGAAACTTTAATACCCGAGAATAGTAAAGTTCAAGACACAATATATTCATGAGATATTTTATAATTTATTTTCGACCTCACTTCAACACCGTTTTCGATTACACTGTCGAAAATATAAATAATAAATATAGTGTTAAAATTTTAATAAAAAATAATACTTCATTACATTAATAACAATAATATCCTGCGACATTCACACACGGCCATCTGATCCCAAACTAAACAGAGCTTGTTGTATAGAAACCAGATAACCGATATACTACATATACTACTTTTATTTTTTTCATTGTATGTTATGTATATCAAGCCTTGTGCCGCATGCCGGATAAATAAATAGTACTTTTTACTTTTTATGTATTGAATGCAAACCAACACGTTAGTTGAATTGTCTTAGCACCCAATTTTTGTACAAATTACAAGGATAGGTTGCTAGGACCGACTTATATGAAAAATAATATGACAAATTTAGCTTTAAAGATATCGAAATGTTATTACATTTAAATCTAAGCAAATGTATTAAACATTACATATACTATTATTATAGTCTATGTAATGTTTAATACATTTGCTTAGATTTAAATAGATGGCACAGAGAAATGAGTGATGACATTTTAAATCTAATTTGACAAGCTAATATTAACATACATTCACCAGAATATATCTGGTGAATGTATGTTAATACTAGGTCCTTAGCCAGTTTCTATGTGAAATTGTAATAAAACCTATTTATAAATTTTATATAAAACCGTTGTAAAAGTATGGAAAACTTTCTACTAAACCTGATAATAATTATATTCTATAGTACTAAAATAAGAAAATAAAATGTGAAGAGTACTTTTGCGATGTCTTAAATAGATGGTGTTCTAATTTAAATTTTAAAACGTCAGCAGCATTGCACTGATATTTAGGATGTTGTAAAATTATTTCGAGTGATATGAAAAGCATTTTCAGGCTAGTCCTGCAATTTTTTATCTGTAAATTAAAATTTGAAAATTACTTTAAGTTTAGCGACTTCTTAAAATTCTTATATCGGCCTTATCAATTCCACAGTGGATGGTACTTTTTATGAAATATTTAACATGAACTAGAGGTAAATTAGGTAACAGCGATTACTTGAGATTATTTAAGTCGACATACGCACTTTGACACATTAAATTTTTAAGGCCATTTTTTTTTTCGAAAATATCGATTTTTTTATTGATATAAGAATTTAAGGAGTAGTTTTAGTTTTTTTAATAATTTAAGTAATACTTACAATGTAGCGCAAAGGGG
>JWHW01032037.1:32464-43386 GCA_000931545.1 Papilio glaucus | reverse complement strand
GAGCGCGCGCGACCGGCGCCGCCCAGTCGATAAGGCCGTCTCCACTCGCTGAACAAAGACACTAACCCGTAATAATTACATTTAATTAAGGATTACGCGGACTATTTTTAAATAAGCATTTTGCAATGCAGTTAACGTAAGGGTACTGCTTATTGAAATTTAATTAATTTTAATATTCAATATTATAATAAACCATATTTATCCCGCCACTTAAAACAACTTAGTTCAAAAACATCCGAGCGGAGGACAGGAAAATGTTTTGTAAAAATTTAGCATCAAAATTAACTTTATTTTTGCTTTTCTTGTAATGAATTTAGGAACAAAAGGGTTATTATCGATATCTATGAATCAAAAAGATATAAATATATGTTAAAAATTGCAGTTGTGTATAGTTTATCTATGTATATAATATACTATGTAGTTACTACAGATATTTACATTTAATTACTTCAGCTCCTAACTAAATTATATTTGTATGGCGCTATTATATTATTATATAGGTATAAGATTATTGATTAGATTACATTGGCTATGTTTACCACATTTTTTCAACTTACATAGTATTAATGCCTAATTAGAAGTAATTTAACTAACTCTATGTGGAAATTTAGTAAACATTAAAGTAAATAGGTATTTATAATTGTTATGACTTAAGGTACTGACATCTTCACAAACAAAGTAATAATATTCAAGGTCGAACACGTTACCTAAACTTGCATCATACAGGACAAAAGTTCATAAAGACGTTTGAGAATTAAAACTAGATTGTTTTGTGTATTTTACATTCTTAACGTTTATTTTAGTTCATCATCATTCGCATCAGCCTATATTAGTCTGCTGCTGGCCTTCCCAATGCCTTCCACAGCATGCGGTCCTTCGCTTTTCGCATCAAGCGACTTTCTGCCGTCCTCATGAGGTCATCGTTAGTATAATCACCAACGCCCACGAATATCTGCAACACCAAAGAAACTGCAGATCAACTGCAGGCCTTTAAACAAGGACGCTTTTCTAATGTCCTGGCTTAAAGGTCTGGAGTAAGCTTATTCTACAACGTGGTTGTGCGAGACAGGAAGTTAGCGAAAACCATGCGGTAGTGGAATGCCAACAAGGCGGTGTGGATGGTAATTGAAGCTCTAAAGTTGCTTTTATTGTCTCTTACGATATGAGGAATACGTTTAGAAATGATTGTTTGTGATTTGAATTTACAAAATTATTTAAATGTCTAATAAAAAGTACAGTCGATAGAAGGAAACTATAAGAAAACAAACTAACTTACATTGAACTGTAAGTTCCTAACTTGGCTGCAAGTTCTCGCTAAGTTCTAATTCCCGTAATAACGTTCTGTTTCCAACTCCTATTGAAATTCAACATCGGTTTGTTGTCGTTTTATTTTCTATTCATGTAAAACGCTTATCAACTTAGTGTTTTACTAAGTTACCTTTCTTGAATTCAGATGAAGTTGTCTATTGTTGTAATGATTAATGAATTAATAAAACTTACTCCCGTAACTCAGAGGAGTAGACAGAGATCATGGATTTCGATTTGGTGGGATCGCTCTCGATTCATTAGTAAAATTAAATAAAAAATACACGCCCGTAATACGTATGTAGGAAAAAAAACGCGGTAATTGTAACAACTACGTTCCTACATTTTACAACCTATTAGGGCTACATAAAGTTTCTGCTGTGTTAGTTTTATATCGGTCGTGTATTAAAAATACACTTTCACTGTTTCTATCCTTGTTTTTTTTTTATTAATTTTTTTTTTTGTTTTTTTTTTTAATTCGAAATTTAAAATGTTTGTGAATAGTTTTATTGTAAAATCTGACACTATGAAGGTTTCATTCAATTCAAATTGGCCAGTACTATCGTCGGGTCTCGTTATTCCTACTTCATAATCGTAATTTAGAATTCCTCGTATAACATTTGAATAGCGTAATTACGGTTCACGGATACTGTGAACACAAACCTCAAAATCATTTTATTGAAGTAACTTAATAAGCAAATTAAATTAATAACCTGAATTATATGTAAATTGATACTTTTACTATACAACCTCGGTAACATTAAGTAACAAAGCTCTCACGTCTCTTTACTCAAATGAGATAAACAGAAGTGGAAAATACTTCGAGCATTTCACACTGACGCAAATGTAACAATTCCGCCGGGTTTCTGAAAGGCTGATCAACGGATAAATTAACTAGCTGGTTGTCAAAGTGTGTGGATCGAAACCCGCCCTAAGGAGACTCGTGGATCGTGTTCTAAGGTCACAACGCGTGTATGGTCTTGCATTCTCCGTCCTGATCGCGTTCAACGTGCGTCGTTGCCCACAAAAAACGTCGTGTGCAAGGATCCTTAAACTCGTTATTTCTTCGAGAATCATTGAGTAGGGAAATTTTATACTCAGGAAAAATATTCCGTATTGTAAATAAACGTTTTGCTTTGTTGATGAGACTGCAGTTTGCAATTTATCCGCGCGCCTTTATCTTTTCAAAGTAGCTTCATTCCAGTAATCAGTTTTGCCCGCGATTTGATTTCAGAGATGGTTTAGTATGCATCTCTCTCTTGTTCCGACTGGCTTTTAATAACGAAATGCGGAAAGTCAAATGGTAAGAAAGTTAACGGTATGTCTTTATGTATTCATTTTTAAATCCGACCCCAATTCCCTATCTCAATCGTAACAAAAGTATATCTCAATGGTTTCATAATTATTTATTTGGTTTTTAGTATGTTTATACTTATTTATTTATTTTAAAATTAACTTTTTTATACTTTTCATTTTAATGTTAAAATATTAGTATGGAAAATTAACTATTACCAACATTGAGGTTCTAATCTTCATCTTCAACCGGTCTTTTAATATGTGGGGAAGTCTCTCCTCCAACGACAGCGGTCCTGGGCCGTCGTTGGGTCCAAAATATCCTTAGCAAGCTTCCATTCGATGACCTTCATCCACCTCAATCGGTGTCTGCCACAACTATTTGCTCCCGATTTTGTTTACAGTACTTAGGTGCGCGTGTCAGTCTTCTCATGACGTGGCCGTACCACCGAAACAATAAGGTACAAATGTTCTGAAAAAAAAGCAAAAGTACATATATATGCTGGCGCTGTAAAGGTTTGTTTTGCTGTTTTTTGCTATCTTCTCTACCCCAAGCTCATTACTTGTCTATTGTGGTGGGGTGCGGTCTTTCGGTTGCTAGGGTTTAAGATTGAAAGAATTAGAAATAGCGTTGTATGGGAAAAGTGTGGCTTAAATCAGGGTATTGTGACTAAAATTAACCAAGGTATTCTTCTGCTTGGGCATATTGAAAGAAATTTATGTTGCATAAGTGAGTGGCAGTGTTGGTAGGGGTCATCGTAGTCGAACTTATACCGATCTGATTGGTGACATTCTAAAGAAAGGCGGTATATAAAATACCCATAACCAGTATTACCCATAACGAGCATGTATTCGTAGATCTACGAATGTAGAAAGATCGAGAGAGGTGTGCAAGGAGCGTGAAAATAGAATGTCTGTAATCTCTGCCTATATTTCTAAGTTAAGGGCGTGAGTGTTAAGCTGGTGTCTGAGCCTATCGTAAGCCTGTAAGGATGAAATTAATTTAGTCCCGTGAATACGTGATTAATTCCAGCATTTCAATCATAAAATGTTCACGACTCCATCACGGTTGCTATTAAGGCAAGTAATTACCATACAAAATACTTATAAAGCTCTCGTGCGAAGAGAGTACTGTAATGTTAACGTACTGTTGAAAGGAATCTGTTTTTATTTTATTGGGAATAAGGTAAAATGGAGATTTAGCTTATAGAAGAATCTGGCGTACATTTAATATGTAAATATCTAATTTTTATTTTAAAATAAACAAAAGAAGAATTAGGTAGTACTTAAGTTAGGTACTTTTTGGAACTGTATATTCAGGTGTGGTTGTTATAATTAACTTATACTAGCTGTTGTCCGCGGCTTTGCACGCATTCGTTCTTTTCTATGGAAATGTCATGTAACAAAATGAAAAAAGATGTCATTGTCGTGTCGTACGTTACCATGGCACCTATGTTAGGTTTCAACTTCCTATCCCTCGGTAAGTTTTTCTTTCAGGTTAAAAGGTACCCTATGTCATTTTTTGTATTCCTGTCAATACGTGTGCTAAATTCAATGATCGATTGTCAATTGGCATTTATAGTATTAGTTGGGATAATATTTTACCTACGTCTTTTCAAATACGTCAAAGCATTGTGCAAACAGTTTGAATAAAATCTATATTTTATTTTGTTTTTAGAGATTTTATGGGCTACAAACTTTCCTGGGCGTCCTCGGTTTTTATCAGAATCTGATCAATGGCTTAGGAACCCAAAGAGGACCGCAAAATAAATAAACATAAAAACATCGATTTTTATTTATATAGATAAAGTTTAAATGAGCACATATAATAGACTACATAACGTATAGTTACATCACATTTTTGCATCAAGGGGAGGTTGATTGAGTCATGTATCGTGTATGTTGGCTTCTATTTGCTTGAAATTAATTCTTTTAGTTTATAGTCTATAGTTAACAATGCAATAATCTTTCACATTAATTTTCTTACATATAAAAAAATGAGTTAAATACGCACGATTATAACCTAAGCATCCGTACCGACAGTCTTACACATTTTGACAAGTATATTTTCGTACTTCCTCTCTTATTCATCCTTTTAACAGCCAAAGATCACCTCTATTATCAGTGGCCCTTATTTTGTGGACTCGCGTAACCTTGCCCAGAGTGTCAGTCTACCATGCGGGACACCTAAGTACGCTGCGTTGTTCAATTCATGGCTGCCGCGCCGAAGTAGTGTGAAGTGAGCGCTACCCCTAGGCACCCGGAACAAGCAAATGAGCCGCACATGCGTTACTTACCATAATGGATAAGGGGAGAGGCATGAAAAATATTGCCTTTTCCTATCCATCCCCTCCGCATGAAATCCTTACCCCTTCCCTCCTATCCTAATAAAGAAAAATGGGTAGACAAAGAGGTCTGAAATTAGGCCTCCGGCACCTCACTCATCCTAAAGGAGGGAGGAATTACTACAATAAGATGCTACAATTTAATATATGTATCTACGGTTTTAATAATAATTATGAAACCTTAAACAATCCATCAGAATTCACTTCATAATAAATCTGATCATTGAATTCTAATAAAGGATCCCACTTTTCGTTCGTCTTCAATCGAAACTTAATTGGAAATCAAATTGTCATTGGGGACGGAACACTTTAGTTAAATTATTATTTCTTCTATCAGTGAATTGGTTCACGGGGTATTTCTACCCTTCTTTGTTTTGTTTTTAATCAATTATAGAGATAAACAATTTAAATAAAAAAATCGGTGTCGAAATAGAAATATTTATATGATTTTTGTCACCGAAGTTCATATTAATTACATTTACATTACATCATATTAATTACATTACATTTATTTACATTTAAGTAATGATATGTATACCATTTTTTATTTGTCTAAGATCGTAACAAAACAGGCAAGGTTATATACTTTTCATTCAGAGCCAACAGCTCTTGCTTTTATCGTTTATTCTAACTTCGTAGATTACAGCACCAATTGAAAACTGAAAATGTGAATTTATCGACAATATAATCTATATCGTACTAATAAAGTGTATTTGATATTGGTAACTGAATTTAGTAGACCCAATATCGGGGGGACGATCCGGCTCGAAGGACCACTCTATTAGGTTCTTTGATGGTAAATGAAAAAAACGTTTGAAAAACGTTTTTTTCATTTACCATTTTACGTAAATGGATGTAAATTGTGTAGTTAACTGTATATGTATATGCTGGAGCTGGAAAGGTTTGTTTGTTGGCGTTACTAAAACACTATTGCTGCATTTAATTATGATTTACTAGATTGTTTGAGCAGACACGATACGTGTTCTTATAACGGTAGCTGACATAGACTGAATCACAAAATATCACCAAACGTAATTGTTTGTTGGTGATGCCAAAGTCTATACTATATTAACATACATTAAATAAAAATCACAAGATCAAATACTACCAAATACCACTTTCAATAATATTTAAAATCTTCCACCATTTGACATTGAAATAACGTAATTCTTCGGACAAATAAAAAGGCTTTATTGAGATGAAAGCGAAACGAACTTTTTCTTCGATTTTATATGAAAGCTTAGAACGATCCATTAGGACAGAAAATTTTTTCTAAATTTCGTTAAGCGAGCTTTACTTCAGTTTAGGTCTACTTATGTGATGAAGTAGTTTCAATGTAAGCTAACTTAATCACTTATTATAAAGCAAACTACTGTACATTTCTTTGTTTAAAAGATACATAGAATAATCAAATATATTGCATAATACGTCGCTACATTAAGAATATGCTTATTGTTATGTACCCACATTAGAAATTATTAATTGTTCACACCGCCATCTGTCGTGATCAATAAACAGTCGAAGTCAAGCCGTTGTTTTATTAACACTTACCTAACATGATAACTGTATATATAACTTTCATTAGATTAAAATTAAAATGTATGACACAAAAAACATATTTTTAAACTTTGTTGTTGACGTTACAAATAGCAACCAATGGTAATTTGTTGACTTTTTTGATCTACCTATAATTTTAAGTTACTATACGCGAAATCAAGTTAGAAAAATTTACTGCAAAGCCGTGAACATTTTGTAAAAAGTGTTATTTGTGGATCAAATAATATGTTTGAATGAATGTTTGTATAAACAGTAGAACTGTTTATATTATTCTTCTTCCAATTTTTATGCTTAATGCTTCGAAATTATACTTAAAATAATAAATTTGGTTAAGAAATAGGACAACTATTGTGTTGCTACAAAACTCCTTTTAAATATCACAATAATATAATGTACTATAAAGTATATATGAAAGCTTTAATTTAATTAGAGCGAATTTGAGATAATGAAATCTTTTAATAAATGTAATAAACGTAATTTGTTTTCGATCCACATGTTTAAATCCAATTGGCAAGCTCATCGCATTTCGTTGGACGCTATCTTAATTTATCAATACATTGACCTACTCGAGAGCCGTAATTGATACGTTCCCGTCACTGAAACAATCCGCTAAGTGGGCGGCCCGATACATTTTTCAACGCATTTAGTGATTGAAAGCTGAAACTCGTCAATGCCAGCGGCGCGCTTTCAAATTAAGTTTTTAAATTGATGCTTCCTCATTGAAGTACCGCCCTTATATTGACAACATAACCACACCTATCACTAAATTGGCTAAATTAAAAGTTGGCTATTTTGTATTAAAAAAGAAAGAGTATTTGTAGAAAAATGAATGTAAAGCTTTCATTATTTTTATGTAATAAGGGGGCAAATGAGCGTGCGGATCGCCTCATCTGAAGTGAACGCTACCCATAGACATCCGCAACACGCACATATATTGCATATGCGTTGCCTACCTTTAATGGACAGAAGAGGACATAGACAGGAATAAGGAAAATTCCTTTTCACCGTTAACCCCTCTCCGTCCAATCCTCTTCCCGTTCCCATCCTATCCTTATGAGAAAAGGGTGGGAAGGGGAAGGGGAAGAGGAAATTAGGCCTCCGGCACCTCACTCATCAGACAAAACGCAGAATACATCTACTTCACGCCTATTTTCTGTGAGGTCGTGGTATTTCACTGGTCGAGCCGGCCCATTCGTGCAACAGATGTTCTTGTTGTAGGCTCTACCACTGTCAAATATTTTATATTATAGGTATACATATTACCGTATTTACGGAAAAACTGATGGTGGCACGTGCAGAAACGGCAGAATATATAAATATAAAATTTTTCCATCGATCAAAACAAAATTGTTATTAACAAACTAACTACTTGCACTATGTGAGGGTGTACTTTTTGAAATTTTGAAAATTATAACTAATAAGTTGGACCTTTTTCGACATTTTATTTAAAACAATTTTGTATGAACATTCCTCTATTTAAAAACGTTTAAATATACACATAGTGCGACTGTAGCCAATGTATGTTTTATTCTCAGTAATATATCATCATTTGTTATGGACGACCCGTGCTGTTAAGTGATCCATCATTTTTATTCCGTGCTGTAAAGACCTGGAATAACTTAGCACAACACAATTTTACCATACGAATTCAATCTCCCTTTTATATCCAGTGATATTGAAAAAGGCAAAGAGGTTTTTCAATTGTTTTATGTATGTTAGAAAAGAAGTAATTTCTTTTTAATGGAATAAGGAAGGAAACGAGCAAGAGTTCTTAATGTTACCAATAAATATAAGTAACTAACAATAACAGTAAACTAGTGCAATGCTTTCTTTCATGTAAAATGTAAAGGGAGAAATGGAAGAGAATAGGGCATCAGATGTTCTCATCTATAACAAAGCGGAGAAGTCTCTCCTGCACTGAAGTCAGGGCTTCTACACTCCGTTATACTGTAAGGTCGTATTTCCCGTACGCCGGTATGCCGTGAGGTCATGTCTCCTGCACACCGGTTTACTGTGAAATCGTGTCTACTGCACGCTAATATACTGTGAGGTCATGTGGTAAATTCAAGTAACAATTGCATGGCTCTGTTACTGAACTGTTTTTGTGGTACTAAAAAATCATGTTTGGGGTTAGCGACTACTTGCAAATTTTGTGTCCGTTTTAACCTCATATTAATGCTTGACAACGATATTAATATTTTATCATGTTACAACGACGTGCGGGGGTCTGTGATAATGAAAGCAAATATCATATTTTATAATTTGCATATTTTTCGTGACATCAATTGCATTCCTGAAGTGCCACCGTTACACATTGTCATATGAAGTGTTATATACGACCTCTTTGTTTTAGTTGTTATTAAACAAATTATTACACTAGGGTTTTAATATCCATTTGTCTCGATTTGGATTGAAACTAAAACAAATAAAAGTTAAAATATAATGTAAGTTTTTCAGTAGTAAAAAAATACTTTGCTAAATTAGTGAATAACAGTCAAATACTTTACTCTTAGTCTACGAGGTCTACGAGATCTGTAGGGTCTACGGGTTCTACGAGATATTCTACGAAGTCTATGATGTCGAAGATAATTAAAAGCAGTATGAACAGAACTGCGCACAGCAAACTAACTTTATGCATTAGCCGGCGTCGTTTTACTGAACGCGTGCCTAATGAAAAGTCACCGAACCACTTACGGCGCACAGGGGCCTTTGATGTTTTCACAAAAAACGTTAAACGCTTTGAAATGGTGCCCGAAAGACTCGACGATTTAGTTAGCTGTGAACCGAATTGCTTTGGTAATTTTTTGAAGTTGAGAAAATACAAATTATTGTATGCCACTGCTGTATTTCGCACCAAATCATAATTAAACGATGACGTATATAAGATAAATGATGAATAAAATATTAGAAAAAACTACGCCGTCTGAAATTCACGAGTTTTTCTTTTAAAACTGTAATGTATTTTTTACAATTATTTATATTCCCTTTGGAGATATATATTTAAGCTAGAGTAGATTTAAATAATTTTAATTACCTTTTTCTTCTTCTCCCTGCCCTCACCCCATTTATTTAATTGGGGTCAGCGTAGTACGACCGTAGTCCATATTGTGTGACCGTAGTGCAATAGGTTTTGGCTATAGTTAAAATAGATTTTTTTTTTAATTGACGGCACTATTTTATAGTACGCTATATAAGTATATAGTGCGATATATATGTATATAAAAATTCAAAACACTCAAATTTAATTTTAAGTCAATATGTTTTCTGCAGACTTTATGTCGGGAAATTTTGTATTATTATGGATGCTGTTCACCAATTTCCGACAATTCGCATCCACATGAAGGCCTAGCTACGAAGAATAAAGTAATCCGCAACGTTGAGGCATACGCTAAATTGAATTCACAATAATAACGCACCCTCCACCTTTTCGGATTAAAAAAAATTGATAGCTCATTTCCTTAAATCGAATTGAGCCTTTAATTCCTTGTAGCGCCATACATGGGCACATAAACCCCAATACCATTAATTTCGTTAACCTTAGGTAATATTTGTTTTTTCCATGAAAATACAATAATATAATAAGATATTTGTATTTTACTTTAAAATTTTAAATTCTTGGTTAGGTACCTCCGCAAATTGGTAATACGCCTGGCAGTTATTATGGTGCCGTAAGTTCGTGACATTGACATTTTTTTAATTTCTGTCATCTTTGTACTAAAATGAATAAAAGTTCATAGTCGTGCTCGTGAAATTATTTTTTATATAAAAAAATCCGTCAATGTTACAGTTGATCAAGGATTTTTAAATTTGAGAATGACATTGAATAATCTTAACCAAACCAAGATATTGTGATAACCAGCATATTCGTTTCAAATATTTCCTTCATTACAACTGTAAGTTGTCGTAAGAGTTATTTTAAAGGCATTTCAGTCATGTTTTTCTTCATACTAATTGACTAACGTGTCAAACAGTGGTAAAAATAACAATACTGGTATAATGTGCTATCGATGGGAGCAAGACATGAAATACAGCCAGTTCTGTCACCCGAGCCGCGCACTTCGAGTGCCCCGATATCCACTCTTATTAGATTTGCGAAATCAATTCGTCTCGCTGGCAACCGGTAACTTAATATTTCCATTACAGTTCTGCCTGTTAAGGGTTCCTCTCGCGTTTTGCTACGCCGCTAATTTCGTTTAATATTTGCTTTTATACTTTTTCTATTGATTTATTCAAGTATATTCAATTTATGCATTTTTTTTCTATAAGAGAAGGGGGCAAACAAGCGGCGAGAACACTGAGGTGATCAACGTCGCCCATGGACATCTGCAACACCAGAGGAACTGCAAATGCATTGCCGGCCTTTAAGACAAAGATAAGCTCGCTTCTTGAAGGACCCTAAGTCGTACTGGTTTTGAAATACCG
>JWHW01032010.1:16917-57744 GCA_000931545.1 Papilio glaucus | reverse complement strand
GTTATTCTACTTTGTAAGCAGGAAATTATGCAGGCGTATTTAGAAGTTAATTCATTCTATGTACATAATATTCTTCTTTTTTTCTTTTTTTTTCTTTTTTCACATCATAAACCTATTTACAATTATGTGTTGGTCATAACCTACTTAAATCGCTCCGGGTCTAAATTAACGTTTAGGAACGTAAGTTGCTTAACTTTATTTGTGGATAGTCTTGTTCGACGATCATTGATAATCAACCCTGTCTTACTAAAAATGCGTTCGCACGGTACTGACGACGCCATAATGTTGCCATATCTTCGTAACAACTTAGCCAAATTGGGGTATGTATTTTTATGTGTTCGCCACCAATCCAAAGGGCAGTTAAATTTGCCTTCTCTAGAAAATGCCGGTAAGATGTCATCGTTTATATATGTGTCCAGTTCTTTAATCGCTTTGGACAGTGGAGTACCAACATTATATTGTTGTCCGACCATATCGTGGAGAATACTCCAAGGCGAGAATTTGTCGGCAGTCGCCGGATCAGATGGCACCAGTTGAATATCATTTTCATGACTACCAATAATCTCAGTTAGAAGGTCTTGGACCTTTTTGCGAGCAATTCTTGCGTAATTCGCATCTTTGAAAACTGCTAGTTTGTAGCGTGGATCTAAAAGAGTACACACCGAAAATGTTCCGCTTTTTTCAATATTCTCAAACCTTGTTATAAGTCCCGAGCGTAAAGTAAGTATGCAATACTGTGCAGGTTCCGAAAACTCTTCCGATAACAATTTATCACACGCCTTGGTTAAACAATGCGTTATGGTTATAACTGATCCAGCTGTCATAAAATTTTCCCCGCTCATAGATTGGGTAGCTTCATCGAAAGGCTTCAAAATTTTGCACAATTCTCCAAAAAGTTGCCATTCCACTTCGGAAATCGCAGGAAGGTCCCTTCTTAAGACAGCAACTGTAGATTTAATGTACTGCTCTAATTCCACGAAACGTTGCAACATGTGGAACGTTGAATTCCACCGTGTAGGCACTTCTTGCACTAACCGCTTTGGAACACAATTCGGAAGGTCATTACATTGAGCCTTTAATAATTTTTCTAAAGCTGTACTGCTGGTTTTGAAAAAACGAACAATTTTTTTAACCTTTTCAATTGTTTCAAGAAATTGTCGCAAAGCATCTTGGACTATTAAGTTTAAGGTGTGACCATAACACCCGTAGTGTTTCCAACCTATGTCAGTCACAGCTTTTAAAATATTTGCAGCATTGTCAGTAACAATAAAATTTATTTTATCTTTTATATACCACTCTTCGGTCAACATTATTAAAGCACGTTGGATATTATCTGAAGTGTGCGAATTTTCGAATTGACAGCAATCCAATAACACTGTTTTTAGTGTCAGGTCGTCCGTTAAATAATGCCCTGTTACGGCCAAATAAGAGTCATTTATCCGAGATGTCCACAAGTCAGCTGTTAAGCAAATCGTTTCTATATTTGAAGACATGAACTCCTTCTTGATCTTTTCTTTTGTAATGTTGTAAAGATTGGGAATCATACTACTTGATATAGTTTTCCGGCTCGGAAGCTGATAGCCCGGAATCCAACTGGCAAATTTCTTGAAAGCTTTTTCCTCGACTAGTGAAAATGGCTGATAGCTTGACACAAATAAATCTAAAAGATCACTGTCAATCTTCCTTTTAAGCTCGTTAGAAATTTTTTTTGATGTACCATACCGTTCCATTGTAGCCTGTTGTCTAATAGTGGATGTCGTTGTCGACAACGTGGCAGCCGGTGTAATGGTAGACGTAGATGGACCCTCTGAGGTGTGGGTCATTGCAGGTATAGGGGCAGATGTTGCTGTCACAGAAACAACACAAGTGGAGGCCCTTTGTGGTCCTGACCTTATTTGCTGTTGTGCCGTTACTACTTGAGTGTATGCCTCCAAGTGTCTCTTCTTTAAATGTGCTTTTAAATTACCGGTTGATCCCTTGTAGCTATACAGATCACCGCAAACACGACATCTTGCTTTTTTATCAGCGTCATTAATTTTTTCAAAGTAGTCCCAAGCGACACTAACATTTATTCGCGACATTTTTTATATTACTAAAGTTATTTTATATTAATAATTATTATCTTTTATACCTACGACACAAGAAGCTTTTTAATTATATTTACACGTTTTTATATAATCTTAAACATACACTAAATTTTAATAAATATTTACAGTTTACTCTAATCTTGTGCTTATTATTATTATGTACACCAAATGTTCACTAGTATTAATTTGTCCGTTATTATTTTACACTATACTTATTTATTAAAAAGTCAATTAACACAATGCAATGCATAACGTCCAAAACAAAAAAAAAAACTTTCTGAATTTTATAACGCGAAGGAAACTTTCTTCGGCAACTATTCCGACACAATTAAATAATGAATATTTAATATTGCTAAAACAATGCGCTCGAGTTCAAGCGTAAATAAACAAAATCTAAACAAATCATGGATATCGATATCATGATTAATATTTATTTGAAACTAAGCTTTATTGTCATTTCGTTAAGATTTAAAATGACTTATTCAAAACAGTGATATGAAATCCGTCTAAAAATCTGATATTGTGTATTGCTGTACTGCTCTAACTAGTGTAATATTTGTCTCACGCGCTCTGTCGCTCGCATGCGGCCGACGCGTATCGTATCGCGTAGTGGCAAATCGAGTGAGCGAGTATTCGGTGCATCTGAAATATCAGATATTGTAATACATAGATTTCGAACGAGTCAGTAAGCGATTTTTAGATATTGTACCAATATCTAGATTCCGTATCTGTATACGATTTGTATCGCCCACTCCTAGTATGCGGTCCTCGAGTACCAAATTCAGCGCCTTCCTTCCTTCGAAGAACGGCGCCTCACATTTCTGTTCTGGTCATCTTACTATTTAATCTACTACCCTAAAACACTAAGTTTGAGAGAGCTTTGAAGACTTATCGGCAGTTTCAGCAGGTTTTGAGGTGTTTAGCCTCGTACGCAGTGAGCGGATGCGACCATCCGCTTGCCGCGGTTGCAACTGCGCGCATTCTATGGCGAACAGCGTGGCCAGCTGCAATGAAGCCACAGCTCTGCAAGCGTCAGTGTTTCCATCCAACTATGACGTGGCTACCTACAAGAGAATAGTGAATAGGCCGTAGCTAAACTGGTGCGTACCATCTTTCGACCACATCGCCACTTATCAGGTGGGATTGTGGTGAAGCGTTAGTTAATAAATTATAAAAAAAAAATGCAGCTGACCGTGTATATCGTACGGGTTCGAAGTGAAGCGCTCCCAAATAATTTGATTTGATGCTGGTACTAAATGAGACATTAGGTGAAATACTAAACAATACTCATTTTAGTTAAATATTTAATGTGAAAAAAACACTCGTCATACTTTATCATTGACAACAGAAAACTAACAATTTTTAGCGTACAATATTAAGCATAAAGCAAGTATCGTCTTCATGTCGTACCGAGCTGCGGCGTGCGTATGTACTAAACGTTTATAATTTATGCGTGTGTTTGTCTGTCTGTAGATTGGAATTACAATTTGTAAGCTTGACGCATCATCAAGTCGAAGTAGCAGTCATTGTCTATGGACACGCTGATGCCACTGTAGTAGTTCATGAACTCCTCCAGTGACACCTGATACAACAAAAAAAAACATTTGTACACTTTCCTTAAACAATAATCGTTTGTTAAAATGTATAATACACGTGCATGAGTTATGTACCGTGAAAGAACCTTTACGAAGAAGCACGCCACTTTATATTTAGGTAGCAAATGAGCAAGTGGTTCTCCAGCCATTAAGTGACCGTTACCTATAGGCATCTGTAACAAGCTAATGAGTTGCAGATGCCTACCTTTAAAGGAGAGGAAGGGATACAGAAAAACGATTTACTCCTGATTCCTGTCCATCCCCTCCCCCGAAAAATCCTCTTCTCCCTAACATCCTTTTTTCATTAGAAAAGGATGGGAGGTCATCAATGCTAACTACAGCAGCAGCAGCTATTGCAATAGTCAATTTCACAGAAGAAATACCACGACCTAACCGAAAACCCGTATGAGGACATGTAATTTATCTTTTCCACAGGCTCTACTCTTTTTTCATCCCTTCCTTCGGGGAAGGTCTCCCTTTCCTAATCCCTAAGGGTGCTTCTGATACTTATGGATAGAGATGTCATCAAACTTAAGGTCAGGCGAAACACAAATCTTATTTTCTAACAATTCGTGCTACCCGTGCGCAGCGGGGCGAGTCACTGGTATATTATACTTTTGAAACGTGTAATATAAACAAACAAAAGTAAAACAGATGTCTGTGAATGTGGCATAACTAGTTACAATAGTTTGGAAAGGATGCATATTTTTAGTTTCAAATTGTACCGTTTTGTCAGTAGCGCCCTCCTTCTCAAAGTTGGCCAGGAACCTGGCCATCACTATTTCGGCTGTCTCCTCGCCACTCATGTATCTGGAAACAAAAACATCATCTTTATCCTGATCTGCTGAACTACAAGGCAAAGTCCTTTCCCAATTACAAAGACTTTGGTTGTCAGGGTTTGAGTTATTAGTGCGGTAAGGTATGGAGTGGGCTTTCCCAAATACTTGTATACATCTATCAAACTCTCTGTTAAAATATACTATATATAATAAGTATAATATACTTTAAATGCATATTCTGCAAAAATTATAATGACACATAAATGTATTTTTTAAAAATCGTTAATTTTTATTTGAAACGAAACGTAAGAAACAATCTGTCAAAAAAATGATAACCACCCAATAACATCCTTAGCTAATGGATGATGATGATAATTTACTTTTATTAACTTGGTACGTATTATTAAACAGTTATGCTTATTTGGAGATTGTGAAATGACAACGATGACTTTATTCGTCAGATAGCTTAGCTAGTTGCAAGTGGCTTAATCAGGTCTTTACTAAGACATTGTGAAACGGGCCCTTAGTTAAAAATCTGTCAATTAATGTACATACATAAACCAAACCTCAAGAATCCTTGGGGTATAAAGGTGTCTTACATGTAAGTCCAAATGCTGACTTTGGATGGCGACCCTGATTGTAATACCAATTCTTGAAGATTATGCCAATGGAATATTTTTTTTCAAATCACTAAGTGATTAAACGAACAGGATAAGTAGTAGTAATATAGTAATAATAAATCAGCCTTTTCTAGAATGTTCCCCACTGCAGGGGCACAGTCCTCCTCACCGAGAGGGAAGTAGTAGTAGTAATTAATAGAAGTAGTAGTAGTAATTAATAGTAATTTCACATTTATATATGCCATCAAAATGTAACACAGCAATGTTTCTCAACATTACTTGCCAATAGAAACAAGTATTATACTGGTCAGATACCAGATGATCTACGCAATTATATAAATTAAATTATAGTTTAAGTTAAAGTAATAATAATTAAGTCTACCTCGGATGAGCCTCAACAGCGTAAGTTCCTCTAATGTCGTTCACTGAGAGCAGACCGTCGCCCGTTTTATCCAACTTCTTGAACGCTTGCTCCACTATGGCACGCCGTGATTCAGACATAGGCGGCTGAAATTAATAAATAAACACTCAATCCTTTAGCCTAGAGGGGTAGGTAGAGATTATAGAATTGCTATTGGCAGGCAACCACACCTCTAACTCTATTGTTCTACATCCGTACAGTACCCATGCTCGTTGTCAGTTATGGGTACTCTTAATGTCGCTTTTATTTACACGTTACTAATATGGTCGCTATAAATTCGTCTAGGACAGTGGTTCCCAAGTTTACTGGGCCCCAAACCATCTAACAAAATGTTTCACCTCTTGGCTGTTAGGCATAGAAAAATGGGTAAATAGAACCACAAACTAGAATGTCGTAACGGCAATACTGCCGTCTGGCGGTCAGTCAGCGACCGTGAGGCCAATGGCTCGGGTCTGTCGCGGCGTTTAGGCCCACTCAAAAGTGCTCGCGACCCATAGCTTAATAATTTCTGGTCTAAGACATACCAACTTACTCCAACTAGTGCAAAAATTAGGTAAAATTATAAATTAAACTTGAACACTCCCCTCTTGAAACCTCACCTTTCTCATATAACGCTATCCTATTCTAATATTATTATTCAGAGTCACGCCTAGCATACTTCTCAAAGAACGCATCTCAACTGCATTAATTTCACTATCATGCTCAAACTCTTACTCCCACACATTAAGGTTAGTACTATGTCATTGTGTTGTCAAATCTGGCTCTCTCTACAAGCACCATTCATTTTATTTCACAGTAAATGTTCGTTTCATATCATCAACATGTCTACCATCTCAGCTACAGCACAAAAAATCACTCATCCATCTGTTCCACTTATTACAGATTGTAATAAAAATCCCTAATGAGTGTGGAACAATTGGATGAGTTTTAATATTTCATTTAAAATGTATCTTATTAATATATATATAATTTAGTCTACTTACACGTAGTTGTTTGATAAATTCATCAAGATTGATGGATCCATTTTTGTCTGTATCAAATCTATCAAATAGATGCTCAGCTTCCTAAAATTTGAAGTAAAAATATTTATTCGTTCGTATCGTTTTTGATCACATTACTTGGTAATTATGAATATTGCTACATGATCTTTGGGCAATCTAATTAAAGATGTACCTACAAAAACCATATGAGTTATTAATAAGGGTCAGATTATTCAAATTATTTAATGTCAAGTTCATTTTAAGTTCTATCCATGCTTTGTGGATTCAAAGTAATTAATACCATGTGAAGCTTTAGACCCAAGGAAATGACAAAAACCACTCGCTCTAGGCCTTCATGCCTTAACTATTTAATATATTTACTAATTTTGGTATCCTTAATTCTTCACCATGATTTTTTAATGATTTGAAATAGGCAAGGGATTTATTTTTTTAAATATAAGAATACCTCTCTGGTTATCTCCAGTCCAGTTTCCTTCAAGCCGTTGATGAATTCCTCTTTGTTTAGTTGGTTGCTTCCGTCATCATCCATTCTTCTGAAGAATCTAAATAATTTTTTATTGATCATCACTATCAACTATTGACTGTTCTACAGGCCTCCCCTAAGAATCGCCACAACGAATGGTCCCTTATCACCCTCATCTCGTGCCCATCTTGATCAGCGATCAATCTTGCGGGAGGCCTATTTACGCCACGTCATCAATTCACGGCTGGCTGTCATTCTTAATTTAATTAATTTTTTAATATTTAACAAACTAATATATCACCTATATAACCAATAAAAGAATAACTAAACATCAATATCAAAACGAGATGCCAATGATCTGCACGGTTGATTGGGCCAAATGAATATGAATGGGTTGAACAATGTAGGGGAAATTTAATGGAACAACCCGTTCATGGAATTCAACAAAGATTAGTATATGTACCATCAATGACTTGCAGTGGGTAGTAGTTATACTTTTTGACAGTGGTAGAGCCCACAGCAACATGTTATCAATAGGTTGGCTCGACTAGTGAAATATCACACCCTCACAGAAGACAGGCGTGAAGTAGAACTATTCTTATACATTTCATTTGATGAGTGAAATATTGGAGGCCTAATTAAAGTCCTTTTCCCCTTCGTATGCTTTTCTAATAAGGAAAAAGGGGAAGGGGAAGAGGATCTGATGAGTGAGGAAATGGATAGGATAATGAAATAATTTTTTTCATGTTTATATCGTTTATATCGTATCGGGATACACATCTGCACTTCATTAGCATGTTGCAGATGCCTATGGGTAGCAGTTGCTTTAATATTGGGTGAACTCCCTTTCCAATTAATTCTGTCACAGAGGTAAGCATAAGATGAATCATCTTTCCAGTCCTTTTTCAAATGTGAATAAGAAATATTGCTTAGGGTAAAAAACACCACAATGGTTGTATACTAAATTTTATATGTTATAGTAGAAGGTGGTAAAAAAGCAAGTGGTTCAGCCAATATCAAAATGACCACTACCTAAAGGCTTGTACAACAAGCTTATAAGTTGCAGATATGTTGTGTTTACCTTTTAACAAACAGAGTTGGGGATAAACAGAAAATGGTTAACTCCCTTTCCTAATGGAGTGCGGAAGGGGTGGGAAGCTTATCGAGCTAAGTGCCAACACATGTATATCTACTTCATGCCTTTGTCTGTGAGGTCCGGTGACCTATTAATGGTTGCTCATTGGGCTTTTGCCAGCCCACACAACTCCCACTATTACACCACACAACATAAATATTAGAAAGAAAGGGAAAACATACTTCAAGGTTTTTGTTTTCGTTGCTTTGTTGAGAGATACCTCAAAGGTTTTCATATCCTAACCTTCCCAGGACCAATATCCCAGTTGCTCCTCGAGAAAGGCAAAGGAGCCGCAGCTTTTCCAGGGGGTCGGTTGTGTGCCCAGCCGCACGGGAACTTTTCTGGATGAGTTCCTCCTCTTGCAGAGACATCGCAGACTGGGGACGATGCCATGCTACTGTAATTTTCAATAGAAAAATAAGGTAAGTTCCTTTCACGAAGATTATGTTTGTTTTGTTCAGTTGACCGTTGTGTGTGTGACCAGGATTACTGAAGTAACTTCCTTTTAGTTATAAACATATTATTATATTATTCAGGTAAAGTAGGTATCAAAGATGGAGAAGTTTTATGGACAGCTATACACGGCATAGCAGTAATCTGTCATGCATCTGGCAGAAGACCCAACAGCCTGATTAGCCCGACACTATTCCAAAGTTATCCCAGATGTCTTGACCAGAATAGTATGGCTCTCAAACAACTGAAGAACGGATGATGGAATCACAGCCGAAATATTGAGGGCAGCTGGAGAACCACGACTTAGGGTTCACTAAAAGCTCTTCAATTCCATCAACCTCGAAGGACATTGCCGAAGGCGTGGAGCAGGTGTGGTGGTCCTTTTTTCAAGAAGGGTGACAATGCCCTTCTGAAGAATTACAGGCCCATCTCACTTCTGAGTCATGTCTACAAGTTGTTTTCGAAGCCTCCCAAAGAAGCTGATTTCCGTAAAGGCTTTAGTACTGTAGACCATAACAAAATGAATGAAAATGAAACAAATACCTACTTTTCAATTGGAATTTTGAATTCCAAAAATGCCAAGTCGAATATTTCGTCGGCACAAATTTAAGAGTTAAAATAAGCTTTATAAATCAAAGCACGCCAAATAAATATATTCCTGTCTTTACCTATTTAACCTATTTTATAAATGTCACTTTTGCACAATATTTCATAGGGCTACGTTCCGCTGAGCGTTCACATTACCCCTCACGACCATGGTTTTTCCCGTTGCACTGGTTTCCGAGCGTTATAATTTTAAACTCAAGTGGAATGGACTATGGAGCGTTTTGAGCGTTGAAGGAAATAATACAAATGACGAGTCATAAAAAATTAAGCGCGAGTTTAATGAGTTCAGGTTGCAGTTAGTAAGTGTATACAATAAACTAATCATTATTGGTTGTCTTATACGGTTATAGTATGTTTGGTATTTTTTGAGCCAACAATAATACTCTATAAAGTACTCTGTTACTTATAAGTTTTGAAAATCGCGCGAAATTTGTCAACGCTCACGAAGACCCACATATTGAGATGGGTCGTTATGAGCTTAGCGCGAGCGAAAATGATGACATTTTAGCCGCGACCAGAACCTTTATAGTCATCAAGTGGAACGGCTAAAGGAGCATTTTAGGCGTTGTAAACGCTTAGTGGAACGCAGCCTAGGGATGTCATGCCAAAGGGCCAAAGAACATTGATGACTTACGAGTAATAAATTCATCGACTTTGTATTGCAGTGTGAAAATAATTTATTAAAAGTAATAAAATCCTGTATTTTTGCTACACCAAAACGTATTTTTTTTAAATGGAGTGTAAAAAAATAGAAACTTTTCAATTTATGGCTGGCACGAATAGTTGGATTTGAACTGAATTTGTATTTATAAAATTGTTTCTTAAAAATAAATTTTACTATAAAAAGGGTAGCACGTTTAAACGCTTTCACTTAATGACGCAATTTTGGTTTCAGTAGTATTAATACATTTTTAATTGAAGTTCACAAGAAATTCATTGTGCTGTTAATATCAATCATATTTATGTAAAAAAATATTGTTTTATACGCAATAGGCCTTGTATTTATAACATAAATAAATGCACATTTCAAAAGGTATATAAACATAGGTTCGATAAATAGACATCGATTTTCAGCATCGATGTGTATTGTATGCACTTGCACTAGTAATGGCGCACCGCACCGCACCCATAATGCGTGCCGTGTGGCGGCTGCTCTGCGGCGGCTTCCATTTTGTAAACACTAAACACCAAGCAAGCATGCGTCACAACTCACAAAACAATGTAAACTAAAACAACCGGCAAATGCGCATTAAAATCTATAAAGTACAATAAACTACAATACGGTACAGTACACTTCAATTCAAAGTATTTTTGAAGCAAACAAATAAGTGACATATTTTGACAATTTCTAAAACGTATATTCTCTTAGCAATTTCATTATTGCAGCTCTAGAATAAACATTTCTCTAGCACGAATAAAATTTCCAATTCCAGCAGCAATGGAGTGAAAAAAGTAGGTAAAATCAAAGAATAATTATCACAATTGTTTACATTTAAAAAAAGCAAAGAGAAAGTATTATCGTACCTACGGTATAAAAGGAAATATCGTATCCATATATAGATTTATCTAAGTAAAATTTAAAACATTATAAAAATGCATATGCAATAATAATAGGATAATTTTACGTTGCTGTAACACTATTATGATTTAACTAGCTATTATTGTAATATTTATTTAAGATAATAAATTTTAATGTACTTACTGTTTGACGATGTTTTTGTTTTACCGAGATACATATCACACATTTTAATAAGCAAATTGTACTTAAATGGTCTTGTGTCGTCGATTTGTTTTTTTTTTAAAAAGGAACAAAACAATACGTCTTTCTAACGCGAAATATGGTAAAGGACTGCGGTGCGGCGGCGGTCTGCGATTGACTGAAAATGAACTGACGCAACGAGTACCGAAGTTAATTTTGTTTTGACTTCACAATTTTATTTCTAGAAGCTTCAAGAATAAGATGTATTTTATTTCTTTTTAATAACCATCTGGCTGAGAGTTGTGTGCATAACTGTCACTGACGAAATAGCTCTTAATAGCGTAAGCGCTTTAACCGTTAAAGCATAGTTATTGTATTGTAAGTTAAGAATGACTTATCTGATACGAAAGCTATGTTAGTAGTACATTTATACAATATTTGTACTCTTGTATTAATAACAATCAATCGTAATTCGTACCTTAAGTAAGGTTTTAAATATTTATTTTCATCAACCGTTATCCGGCGTAAAATTTGGACAATGAATGTTTCGTAAAATTGTTGCCATCCATTAAACATTACTTTATGCATTTATAATATTAGTATAAATAACAATTACGATATAATAAAGGCCAGTCCAATCGCGTTAATTTTGTTCAACAAGCAAAAAAGCTTATTGAATAATTTTAAGTTAAACGTGAATAGAAAAAGAAATATATCGTACCTAGAAACCCACCATCAGAAATAACAGTTCTTTGAAGTGATTTACAAGAACTGTGGCTATACTAGCTATAGTTTAGGTGTTTCTTTCCAATCCTGTCGTGGCATTTCTAATTTCTAATACGTAACGCCATTAGCGCCAGACAGAAAAGAAATAGTCTTCCATTTATTGATTTTGACTACCCGCCAACTGTACATTATCATCCCTATCACTAGGTATAGACTACTTGTTGTGGCCGCGAATTCGTCCGCGTGGAATAGTGACTAGGCAGCATTTTGCAAATAAAATATATATATATATCACCAACCGATTGCAAACAAATTCTAAGCGGTCGGAACATTGTCAGTTTCACAAATTATTGAGAATGTGCAGTTTATTTTCTAGGCACTAGGCAAAGAGGCGATGTAAGGCAGGCGGATATTTATCTAATAGACACGAATGTCTTAGTCTACAAAACGAACTTTGAGCGCTGATTGGTTGAAACTTGAGACTCGGTTTTTTGATTCGTTGCCAGACATCCTTTAGTAAGTCGCTAAACGTAAACAAATACATGAATTTTATTTTCAATTATTTATTTTAGAACAGGTTATACAAAAAACATATCGTTGAATTCACTAAATGCTTACCGTACATCACCCAATAATATCGCAACTTTAAGCGTCTGCCCTTGAACTTTGTTTATTGTTACTGTAAATGCTGTTTTCACTCAAACTATACTCTTTTAAACTTACCTTACCTTTTAGGAATTACCGGAATACGGGAAAATAAAACATTTTCTCCTTTTGCCATTCCAATCATGATTCATTTGTAGCCGTGAGCCATTACATAGCCTTGGCGCGTCAAGATTTCTCATGAATAAGACGGGATTACCAACTTTCAGCCTCAACTTATGGGCACTCTTGATAATTCTAAAGAGTTGAGAAACTATATAGGGTATGTTGTGACTTGTTCAGTGTGTATAACATTTGTCTACTGAGAGGTATTCGACAACATCTCCCTCCACGTCTGACATGATTTCTTCGTTTATTTGGGTTAATTATCTTATTTTTTATTATTCGCATGCGTCTCGCGTCTGACCTCACGTGTCTGCTCGTTGGGCTCGAAAGAAGTCAGAAGTGTGCCTACTGCCTACCCGAACGGCATATTTCCCCACCTACGCGTTGCCGCGCTGCGCCGCACCCTGCGCTGTCCCCGCTCATTATGTACGGCGCGGCGCTTGGCAAGTTTACTCCATAAATGTCACTACCTTAATTATTGTCTGTATTTTTCGAATGTTTTGTCTCTTGTCACACATATTTCCATACAAACTTTCATCCCCTATTTTATTTTACCCTTAAACTTTGAATTTCATATTTATTGATATCTAACCAAAAGCCTAAAAATAAGTTTCAAGCTTCTAGCTTCAAAAATGACGAATGTCTATACAAACTTAAATCCTCTATTTCAACCCCCTTACAACCCTTTTTTCGCATTAAAAAGTAGCCATGTACTTTCTCAGGCTCTAGACTATGTACCGAACTTCATTTAAATCGGTTAATTAGTTTAGGCGTAGTAAAAGACATACAGACAGATCGAGTTCCTTTCGCTTTTATAATATAAAATAATATAAATATTAGCATGGATAGACAGACGAGTATAATAGCGCTATTAGTCATCTCCGACCTAAATACGAATTATTTATTTTTTAATCTAGACAATCGTTTTGAGTTTGATAAATTGATGAATAGCCGCTGTACTAATTATGTTTCTTATCTCTTAGACCTTTTCTACGTATTATTCATATTAAACATCGGCAGTAAACTTATTTCAAGTGGCAAGACAGAAGATATTCAGTTAACATTGATTTAGTGTTATGTTCTTATGATCATACTTTGTTAATAAAATAAATAAATATAAAACAATACACAATAATTTACTGCCGAATATTAAACGTACCTGGATCGCGTGCAGACAATCAAATATCAACATGCAACCGCCATGGAACGTCTGGCCCAAAATATATTTCAATTACAAACCATCGTGTTCAAATATTAACATCTATTTTTTTGAAAAAATAGTATCTAGCATTCATTTTTTTAAAGCGACATTGTAAACATTTATCAAAAAAAATCACCTTAAAATGGGATGTTTTTCATTCTACGTGCCTCATATGCTCAATTATTCTGATGAAAAAGTTTACTTTATGTTAATGTATGTTTGTCTTCCATTAGCTCAATAAGCACTGAATCAGCTGATTATTTTAATTTTTAAACCTTTATTTCGAAGTTAAGTACGCAATGCTTAATATGCTACACATGGCACACATATTTTGTAGTCTTCATACAAAAGCATCACTAAATTTAAAATCTATGAATATAAATTTGACATTTTGACATTACTTTGTAACGTGAGAAAACTACTTAAGAAAATGTAAATGTCTCTCGATCGGCTTATCCACCACATGCAAATCATTTGTTTCACTGCAAGGTGTGATTTTTGTAAACAAAGGTTTCTACGTTAAAATTCGTAAATTCCAAAATATTGTCGAAAAACATTTTTTTCTAATACAACCTTATTTAAATACGAAATATAATCAAAATCTTTACAGTCGTTTACAAGATAGCTGAAATATAAAGAAATGGTCCCTTAATATAGTACTATCTGACCCTGACTCGAGCGCGTCAGATATTTACAGTGCGCACACACCCAGTATCCCTGATAACGGAGGTGAATAATCTGACGGTGTGAATGGTCGGTATTGGCTTTAAGAAACGTTTAAAAAATAAAAATAAACTTTTTTTTCGAGCGCGTCTGAAAATCACAGAGGATCATAATTAGACCTAGAAGGAACTACCATTCAAAAAACTTGAAATACTCGAGCGCGTCAGATTTTCATACAGATGGATGGATCAGTTTAATGTAATAGACATGCTGACCAATAATCTGAAGATTATGTGGAGGGGTTTTCGTAGCTTTTTTCTTGCTTTTCTATTCATTTAATTGCCTCTAATAAAACATGTTTATTAGATTCTTATTATTGACTATCGGTTGATGTCATAAAAGAACAGGATATTTTTTTTGCGGAATTTAACCAGTTCTGTTCTCGGGTCTGTTAACCGTATTTTCAAAAATCTTTGATTGCAGTTTTACTTCTTTATAAAAACAGAGGAATGTTTCATTTGAGTAAAGTTTGCTATCTCCAGGATTTAGAGTACTTTTCCTTCTAGTGCGGTTAAAAATTCTATCATATGTTTGTTGTTTGTTACATTTCCTTTTTAAGGTTGTAAAATTTTAGTTTTGTTATATTTATTAGTAAATAAATATTATATACTATACATACATGCGAAATTCTTTCAAAATAAAAATAAAGTCTCTTTACCTTAAGTAGTACTTTGTGTGGACGGGCATCGCCGCGAGAGGCCCCTATTATATGTATATATACGAGATTTGCTCGCTTTATATAATATCATTTATTGTGCAGTAGATATTAAATTCACAAATATGCCATGGACAGATCTGTGATCTAAGATCCTTTAATGGCTTATCTGATGTACTAGCGTGGTCATGGCGACGAAAAGTAGTGTGACGAAGGTGAAAAGGGAGAATTACAATTTTTATTACTGCGTCTTGTTGAAATCGACAGATAATCTAATCACGTTATCCCCCCACCCCGCCACCACTTCTTTGCGTCGCGCACAAATCGTCAGATTATTAAAATGCACTCATATCAGCATGTAATCAACCCCTCCTATCTTAATCTGGCGCGGTCGAGTTTGTACGATGATCGATTTTTTTTACAAATTTAATGGGCTACTCTACTTACGAGTTGCGCACTTGCGTAGCTCTACATACATGATTGATGTTTGGTGTTAAGTACCCAACAGGGTCCAAGGTATCCCCGATATGTAAATCTGACGCACTCCACGATGTACAGAAATCCCCCCGAATCCCGTACCACCATTAACTTCGACCACTTGTCATAATGGCATATATTCCAGATCGGATAATGGATATTACAGTTATTATACTATTTTACTGATTTCAAAATTTCTACTTACAACTGGCTGGATCCATGATCTCTTTTGCGTCGAATTTATTCCCTTTCTTCGACTTGGTCTCGTAGTTGAAGCAGGCTGCAAGGCAAAATGTCGTGGTCACAATAACATTACAATTTACCGTCATTATCGGAGTCACAATGCAATGGTCTCAATCTTAAGGAATTTTTATTATATTGATATTATATGAGATATGACTACCCCGAGTGGGCTATCGCTATTACAAAATTATATTAATACATTAAAGCAGCCCCTATACAAAATAATACCACCCCAGGTATTATACATCATTAAATAATGTGCCGTCACATATCGATCTATCGTCAAGGTTTTGTATCAACGGATACAAGTCAAGGAAACTTTGAAGTACCTATGTAAGACACGAAACAATAATGGTCGCGTTGAAAGTTTAAAATGGGATCTTTTTTTAAACACATTAATAAATGGCGGACCAATTCCTAAGTATCTCCTCGATAATTAGAGATTGGAACTCCGCATTAAACTAAATTATAAACATGTACTAAGAGCTACGTCAAAATACGATACTAAATATTTTTGAAGTGGCATTATTTGGTAGGGAAAAATGGGATAGATAAAAACTAATTAGCATAAATTGTTTTGGAACTGTTTGGACACTCGGCAGGATAATTAATAGTAATCTAGTTTTATACGTTGAATATCAGATACAGTTAGGTACAAGCGCAATTGTCGTGAGGTAGCTTTGTACATGAATAAATAAAAAAAATCGATATTATGAAAATATGTTGTACAACAAGAACATTCAACTAGGTCAAGTCACGGACGATCGAATTCAGTGAATCAGCCCAACCTACGCCGAGACACAATTGGCTTGACAGTAATCTTGGATTGTTTTTGAAGGCGTCGCAAATGAAGCGAGATGTAATGATTATTATTCTAAGAATATTATCTATATTTCTCGGAGAATAATTCTCCCGCCCTGCACAACCCAATACAAAAACATAGGAAGGGCTTAGTATGATAAAACATGCCTAACAGAAAGTTCCAGATAGTTCTGTGTACAGGTCAGTACTTGTACTTCCTAAAACTACGTGTTAAGGCCAATGGTACAGTGGTCACAAATGACGGTTCGATCCGCAAAATACCACTTTACAGGCTTTACTTCATAAATATGACTTGACAGGGTTTGTTTTTCATAATATTAGAATAGACATACTACTATTATGAAAAGCATTTTATTGTTAAGACACATGTCTAATTTTATTTTTACTTCTGTTGGCAGTCCTTATAAACGGACCGCCTGTGTTTTTTTTCACTAACTTTTTCCACTTTATCAATCGTAACGGTAAAGAGACTTGCGACACCTATAACTTCCAATTCAGTAATAATGCTTGCAATGTAAACTATACGGTTAAAATTGTCTTTAAATTGTAAGTGCTGTACCGTAGTTTCAAAAATAATAGTTGTATCATTCACGATAGAATCAAAACAGAATGAGTCATTAAGCTCGTAAGAGATATAAACAGACTTCTTATACGCAGCGTATGTTGCATACAACGAGGAAATTAAAAGGAGGAAACGAGGAACATAAAAGATGCAATCAAACGCGTTTGCCGTATGACGAATAAGGCTCGAAACACAAGCAAAATTATGTTTAAAAACAGCGCAATTGTGAAAAAAAACTTCCTTAATCGACTCCTTATATTTTTGTTTATTCCAATTAGAGAGTACTGACCTTACAATATGAACAAATTAAAAATGTAGATTACTTAGACTAAATTTTGTTGCATATGAATTTTGTTATTAGTATTGTCGTATTCTATTGGTATTGTAATTCTATTATTGTCTCGTTGTCATAAACTAATAAAGAAGTCTATAACGAATAAGTGCCCATGTGATTTACTCATGGGACTGTTATACATCAAGGCTAAATGCCGCGTCATTTGATCAAAAGACATAGTGGCTTAAACCCAAGGACATCAATATCGATTACCGTTTAGTGACTCAACTGCGTCATTTAATGCCGACGGAAGCTTTAAAACCGTCACAGTAAGGGTTGATAAAAGTTTCACAATTTGTCATAGATGATACGTATATTTGTAAATAAACTAGATTCTATGTGAAATCAATATAAAAGTACGTTATTGTATTATCATTTTACAAACAATATTAGCACACCTTTCTTCACTTACAAACAAGTATCCTTCAAACAGCCACTTGTTGTAGCTGATTTTGAATACTAAAGACGACTATAATTATATATGTTTACGACAAAAGAAAATTCCACCGCCCTTCAACACGATTGGTTGACATTCTTTAAGCTTAACTAGCTCTTTCGTACAATTGCTTTGTATTACGATCCTTCAAGAGATCCTCAAACCTGCCATCGTACCTCTCATGTTAAGATATTCATGGAGGGCGGTGTTCGTTTTAACATCAGACGACCCGTCCTTCATTTTGAGGGATCTTGCGCTAATATTAAATTCGGAATTTCATCTACATGTCCTTCGGATCGTTTTATCGGAAATTGGTTTTAAAATATCTGATCGTACCGAAACTTTCCTTATGAACAACTAGAATTCATCTAACATCTAAATAGTATTACATTGATTAAAATGATTGATTGATTGACTGATGAGCAAATAATCTACATATGTGAGCTGGTAAAAATGAATGTCGGATGCATTACGTTGGATGACAATGGACCAACCATATTGTTTGAAGACACAGTAACGGTTGAAAAAGAAACGGAAACGAATAAGGTCCACATATTGGTAAAAGGAATAAAGCAACATAAGACATCTCATAATTAGGTAGAAAGCTTTCAGAACAATTCTGCTTAGCTAGTCTAGAAGTCCAGGTATATTCGTACCTTTATAGACTGATGGCTGGATATTGTTATTAGTATTGTACATATAAGCGATTCGAAAAGATCCGTTAATTTGTTCACATTTTTACACCGTTTTATACTTTGCTCGCAGTGGAGTGGAGAGTGCGTCACAATACCCTACTTGTCTCTTTTTTCTTTCGTAATTATTTGTCATGATTATACGACATATTTTTATTAATAAATATAATTACTCACCGGCCATAGAGGCACTGCTCATTCTTCCTCGTGAGAAATCAATTTTGAATAATTTCTCTAAAACTTTTACAAGAAACAAAACTATAAACGTGTCTGTTGAATTATTTGAATACTTCGACCGAACTGTGACACACTTCGACAAAAATTCTATTTGCCAATTGTAAATGTCAAATTTTATTTGAATTTGTTTCATAAATACTTACTAAATTTTATTATACTTTTTACTTCATAAAAGAGATCAGTAGCAAGTAAAGATCGAATGCAAATTCGTTACTTGTAAGTTTTATACAAAAGATATAAATGGAGGGTAGTGATAAGGAAAAATGTTTCATACGAAGAGAATGTAATAACTACTTTAATTACGTGGTCTCATAGGGGAACAAGTTGAAAAAGTGCTTAGTAACAGTTCAAAAACCGTCCACAATGGCGCTAGCATAAGCAAAAGGGTATGGTATGAATTGGTGTGAATGAAGCAGTTGATGACGAATTAAGGTGCGCCTACTTAGAAAATTTATTATTTTTGGGACAAATCAGTATACAAAACTCAAGGCTCAACTATTTACGTAGTCCAAAAAATATTTCGCACAAACCATCCACACTCCACACTTTCTCCCAAAGAATATAGTAATATATAGGGAATCTGTAATATATAGGCAATGTTTTCTCCGATCGGTGCCTCATTCACAGTTCATTCCTTCTACCGTAGATTATATTTCCAGTTAACTGATTTTTTTATAAAGTTATATTTCATTTAAAAAATTAGAATATTATTTTTTGGTAATTATCTTTGCTCTTATTAATTAACGAATTTTGTTTTGTTTATAATCTTCAGAATGTTTTTACTCTCTTTATACGTTCGAGCGTTATACGCTCTTTATTTAGTGCAACATTAGTTATTTGTCAGTGTCAGTGGTGTCAGCAGGTGTCAGTGGCGTTGGGTTGTCATGTGGTGTCAGGCGTCAGACAGGTCAGGAGAACACACATATTTGTCGTAATTCATATTTGTAAATAAACGAGATAACAGTACAACTTATCAAAAACGTTTGTAATAATGGCGCCAGGGAAAAGAGGTGCTTCTAGAGGTAAACGTTCGAATCATCATGTAGAGCGAAATTATGCTGAAAGGCTAAAGGACCTCACCGTTCACTCATCAGAAGATAGCGGCTCAGAAAGTTCTAATAGTTCAGATTCTTCTAATAATTCGGATAATGAAGGCATAGAAGCCAGCTTCCCTATTAGTATGTGGGATTTAAATCACTGTGATCCAAAGAAGTGCTCCGGAAGAAAATTGTTAAGACATAAACTAATAAAAAACTTAAAACTTGGGCAGAGGTTTCAAGGCCTTGTATTGTCACCAGTTGGAAGTCAATGTGTTAGCCCGAACGACAAATATATAATTGAAAAATGTGGTCTTGCGGTGATTGACTGTTCGTGGGCAAAAATTGATGAAACACCATTTGGTCGAATGAAATCTCCACATCCAAGACTTCTTCCATTTTTGGTAGCCGCTAATCCAATAAATTACGGCAAACCTTACCAACTGAGTTGTGTGGAGGCTTTAGCTGCCGCATTGTTCATCACTGGCCATAAACAGGAATCAAAATATTATTTATCTAAATTCTCATGGGGCCATTCATTTTTAGAATTAAATTCAGATGTGTTACTTCTTTATAGTGGTTGTACTGACAGCAAAAGTGTTTTAGAGGCACAGAATAAATTTTTAGAAAGTGTGGGTAAAGAAAATGAAGATTCTAGACCAACTTGGCCTCCTAGTGACACAGAGAGTGAATCTGAAGATACCACTAAAACTGATAAAGTTGTTTAAAGACTGATGAGGTATTTATTTGAATGTAAATAAATTTATAAAAAATGCAAATATCTAATTAAATTTTTATATTTTTTTTTTTTTTTTTTTTTATGGGATAAGGTGGCAAACGAGCGAGCGGATCACCTGATGTTAAGTGAACGCTACCCATAGACATCCGCAACAAGCAAATGTGTTGCAGATGCGTTGCCTACCTTTAATGGACAGAGGAGGGCATAAACAGGAACAAGGATATTTCCTTTTCCCCGTTAACCCCTCCGCGTCCAATCCTCTTCCAGTTCCCATCCTATCCTGATGAGCAAAGGGTGGGAAGGGGAAGAGGACTAAAATTAGGCCTCCGGCACCTCACTCATCAGACGAAACGCAGAGTACTTCTACTTCACGCCTGTTTTCTGTGAGGTCGTGTCGTATTTAATGATAATGTAATATTTTTATATTTAATAATAATCTTGAAAAAAAATCTGAAAGAAAATAATAAAACCTTGAAAATCGGATATTTATCATTAAAGCCATAGCTAAAAGAGATTGTAGAGAGAATAAGATTTGAAATTGTATTCTCTCTACAATCTATTTTTATATCCGGCAATAGTGTTTTACAATACATTGAACTATCTGAAAGTGCTAAGGTCTTCAGCCTGTTGGAGTCTGTCTTCCTGTCTTCAAAGACAGAAGAAGATTTCTTTAGATGGATGAATTGATGGCTGGACAACTCTAATATGTTCGAAGGAGGTAATCACCCAATTGGCTCCACCAGTTGATGTAAAGTGAATTCTTATTGAACAAAAAATATAAAAAAGAGGTGTCTTCTAGATACCTGGTTGGTACCTATGGAGTTACTTGCACTTTGTCTTTTTTGTGTTTGTATTAAGCAAAGATTAAATAAAAAGTTTTTAAACATTAAAATTATAAATATTTTTATATATTCTCAAACAAGACGGCAAGCTGAATTGAGTTTTACTTTCCTAGGTGATCGGGAAGTACCTCAAAAATCACTACAGAAAGTTTTTCACTGTTGCACATTTTCGGTCTACGAATAGAAACGAATAACGTGTGATAAAGTACTCCGTTCTAATATTATAGGTTACATATTACAGTATTTCACTAAATTTATTTTTTATTTTAAAACACTGACATCTATCTGTTATGTATTGTAACTAATGTTGAGACATTTCACATTACCCATTTCGTTTCCTAATGTTTTTGATAGATGGCTCTTATCTTAATTAAAAACAAAACGAATGTGTGCTCACGTTTTTTAATAATCTAATTGAGAGGTAAATTTAAATTCATAGGCATTCGCAACATGCAAATGAGTTGCAGATGTGTTGTCTACTTTCAATGGACAGAGGAGGGGATAGACAGGAAAAGGATAATTCTTTGTCCTATTCATCCCCTCCTCCGTCCGGTCATATTGCCTATCCTAACCTTTGTAGGAAACTATGGGAAGGGGAAGAGGACTGACAACGGGCCTCGGGTACCTCACTCGTCAGACTAAACGCAGAAGCATAAAATACTTCTACTTCACGCCTGTCTTCTGTTTATTTGTTATATTTTACAAATTTTGTTAGTTCAGTTTTCCTTCTTCTTAATAATAAACGAATATTTCATTTGAGTAAAATTGTCTATCTCTATTATTATTTCAAAAATTTCCCCTGTATAATGACTATAGTGTCCAACCTAACAAACCTAACGAACCTAACCATTTCTAGTTCATCCGTTCTAACTTAGGTGAGATTTCACCGTTGAAAATAAACGCGACTTCCTATACGTTTAGTTCATGCTGGTAAAATTGAATTTTCTCTCAAATCCGTTAAACGCAAAAGCCCAGTTTAGGTCGAACTAATCGCGTTTATTTTCAACGGTGAAATCGCCCCTAAGGCAAAATATCAGCTCACAATTTGCGATTTGACTTCGACAGTTTATAAACTGACATGTCAAAACTGCGATTGGATCGTTCAGATAACAATTTGTTGACAGTTTCTAATATGCCTAGCTCCATTATAAACTGGCAAAGCTCACTACCAGTAAGGCACGGAATTTGTATGTGTAACGTATATACGATAGTTAAATTCAGTATACGTACAAATGCGGTGCTTGCCCCCTTCGATTTATGAGAGACCTGGTGTATGTGGTTTAATATATGGACACTATTACGATACAAGTCTGGTCTCTAATAAACATAAGCACTCACGCCCTTAAACCAGAGGTGAAGGAAGATATCACGGATTTCCATTTGGCACGAGTCTGTTCTTGCACTTTTCTTTTCTTTTACATTTATAATATAACACATACATGCTCGTTGGTTACTGGTGCTCTCAACACCTTTAGTATGCCTGTATTATGCATATGATATTATTACAAATATTACAAAGGTGTCTATGGTTGGTGGATTTGTTAAACTTTTATAGCAGAAGGCGGCAAACGAACAAGCGGTTCACCCGATATGAAGTGATCGCTACCCATGGGAATTTGCAACAAGTTGCAGATGCGTTGCCTACCTTGGACGGAGGAGGGGAAATTTACTTATCCTCTCCATTCCCTTCCCTTTCCCATCCATTCCTTGTGGATGAAAAGGGAGTAGAATTAGGCCTCCGGCAACTCGCTCATCAGACGAAAGGCAGAATACTTTTACTTCACACTCTTCACGTCTTCTCTGAGGTCGTAGAATTTCACGGGTCAAGCCGGCCCATTGTTAAACTAAATGGCATTGACTATTACTATAGTTATATTTTATGTAATTAAAACGCTTAGAATTTTTTTGCAATTATAATGGTTTTTCATCCATTTCGAACAAAAAAATATGGGCTTTTATCTCTTTTTCAGCATTTATTTATTTCATTAGAGTTTTAAAAAGTATGTCAATTGATTGATGCATTGGAACTTTTTGTTTATCTGTAACTGTCATTCAAATATTTTTGGCCTCAGGTCTATGATTGTTAAAAATTATTCGTACAAAAATATAGAATGTTAAAATTCTCCGTAATTATGTTATTTGTCTATATGGATAAAGGTGTATTTTAGAGAGTCATGCATTGTGTGAAAAGTAATAAAGTTGAGAAACAGTAAGTATTATGCTACTCATTTTTATATATTACATATATTTGTGTGTTTGGTTAGTTGTTTCAAAGTCTTGCAAATAATTGACATTATGGAATCAAAGATCCTATTTAGATGTGAAATCTTATTTAAAATACAGAAACATTTGTGAATGGGAATGTCGAAACTAAATAAGTAGACGTGCGTACTCATTCATAATGGAACTAAGCAGATCTGATAAATTATCGACAAAGTTTATTAACCCTTGATTATATGTATTACGGAGATTTAAAAAGAACGCAGTTAGTTACGCACACTTTATATGGTTTACTGCCAACGAAATGAGGCTCCACTATTTTTTTTTTGTGACCGACTTGTCACTGTTAGCCTAGAGAAGGCTTTTACGGATTTGAGGAGGCAGAGCGCAGAGGGCGCTTAGCCTAATCCTCTAGGCTCCACTAATGTAAGCAATCACTTTTATGTTCTACTCTCTCTTCTCCTCGCCCCACCCCTCTGTGCTCGCCTCCTCTACTCTCCACACGCGTCATTCTCTCCTATTTCCGCTTCTCACCAATACTTTCTTTACACTATATTATGTGCGTTAATTTTATTAGTATATTTCACGATGTAATCATTTTTGCCGACTGTACAAAATGGCTGCGATGATGTTATCGGACCCACGTCTTGGCAACAAACAACACTGACGTACCATTTCAAGGAGAGTAAGGGGTGGTTTGATTTACCAACATAACCTACTCAAGTCAACAACATTTGTCAGTTTGTCACAAAGTTCAGTCAGAGAAGATGGAGTCACATGATGATGGTCACATTCGAAGTTCATGTCCATCTATAGTTTGTTGTAAATCAAGATGTAAAGTTTGTAAACAAATGTACCATATATGGCGGCCATTTCACTTTTTTCTTGATATAAAGAGTAGTGAAGTTGAATAATATGGATAGCTAATTTTATAAGCCAATGTGATTTAGTTTGGAAGATAATTTCTGAGGACAATTTGGAAGTAACGATGTTTAGCGTTTTACCCTTAGTTTACAAACTTCACGTATTGATTTGGCACAAATTATACAAAGTGCGCTCACTTTAGACACATAAAGTAAATAAATAAATATGCACTCACTCCCGTAACCTAGAAAGGTAGGCAGAAATCATGTCACTCACCCTGCCACTCACTTTAGACACATACCCAATTTATTTGATGTAATAGGGAGCTGTATTGTCAGTGGGAGATGCTCTTATTTTTATCTTTTTTTATTTTATTCATACCACGTTGAAATTAAATTTATTTTATAAAAAAATCTCTTGCCATAAAAATTGTGTGAAATTCACTTGTTATCTAATCCTTTCTTTTCAGATACATTAATTTTAAAACGTAAACTTGTGCAGTTGTTACATCGCACTGTAAAAGGATTCCGATTTTTTTTTTGGTAATGCTGATAGAATTAAAGAAAAGGTTGTAGTAACATGAAACCCCCTTCCGATACTTTTATTTGCCCCAGAAAAAGTATCTCCTTTTGCCCACGTAAGCTGGAAAGTAAGTTAAAAATCAAAACACTCTTTCCTCAAAATTTTAAAATTTACAACGTGTGCAGTCCATGTGTTTTGACACCCAAGGAAACTAAACTGCTTCAAAAATTATTAAAATCGAGAGCCGTATACGATGATACTAGGAATCAAGTTATTTGTGGAAGTCTAACAAGTCTTGATGGTAAATGCAAGAAGAATCTCTCACCATGTGAGGCTCAAAAAATTAAAACAATCGTCCAATTTATTAACACCGTGGATAAAGGCGCCGCAGTAGTACCTACGAAGGACCGTAAACAACCTTGTGCCTATGAAAAGACTTTGTGCCCACGACCGTGTTCACGAGAGAGGTCCGTTCAGGCCGAGGACCTAAAGCAGGAGCCAAAGCCCCCATGTGGGTCGTGTGTAGTCCAAGATGTAGTTCCCGAAAAGCCCCGGAAGCAGACGAACGTGTTCATAAGACGAGTTGTCAAGAAATGTTGTAATCGAACTACGTGCGTGCAAGTCCAAGCAATAGAAAGTATTGATGACGATAGTCCTTGCTGTAAAAGTAAAAACCCATGCGATAATAAGGATTTAATGAAATGTTTTCCCATTGAAATGAACTTGTTAAATGATTTACCCAAAGAATGTCGTAAAGTTGTAAAAAGCTGTACGAAGCTAGAGTGTCCGAGAGGCAATGATATGAAAATGCCGTATATTGCAAGATGTTGTATTAAGAAAAGACCTTGCGTTGATAGACCACTTGTGCAGAACAGGAGCAGCAAGAATATTGGATGTCAAAAGGAGACAACCTGCAGGAAGGCGTCTCAAGCAAAAATTTGTCTCTTTAAAAAAGGAACCCGCACCGATCCGTTTCCGAAAGGAGGTTGTTGTGCTAAAGTTAAAGCAAGACTGAAACCGAAGCCCTGCAATAGTAACCGCTCTATTATATCGTTGAATTCAATTATAAAGAGTAGAGACAAAATATGTGGGAGACCGTGTCCTAATAAAATAATTTTAAAGAGATGCGACGTATGTAAATGTAACAAAAAAACACAAACCAAAAAAGTATGCAAGAAAGATGTGAAACAAAATGCAAAAAAAGGAAAATGCGTTAAGAGAAGTGCGAGTTGTGTTAAAATAAACCTTGACGATAAGAAAAAAGAAAATACAACAGCAATTGTATGTGTGAAGATGATTAAAGATGACATGAAGCCACCTATTTGTCATCGCACGAAAAGCGACACGTTTAGATTGAGTACATATCTTGATAAATGTTCACGCCCTTGTCCCGCAGCCTTTTGCAATACTAGAAAAATTTATACAGCGAAACCGAAATGTCGCTCGCAATCCTGTAACACTTTTGAAGAAAATCAAATTAAGTGCATAGAAACCAAAGGAAAAAAACCAAAACGGTGTCCAGGAAAAGAAAAACATGGGAAATGTCCAGCAATAGAAAAACATGAGAAGTGTCCAGCTAAAAAACATGAGAAGTGTCCAGCTAAAAAACAAGAAAAGTGCCCAGCAAAATCACCGAAATGCCAAGTCGTTCGGATCGGTTCTAATTTTAGTTTCCATATAGAATTTTATAAAAATAAAACAAAAGAACGACGGCCTGCACCGAGCAAATGTGACAAGAAATGTGTGAAAAACAAAGGATCCCTGACTGTGTGTCGTCAGCCATGTTGTAAACCAAATAAGGTTAAAACTGTAGCCACTACAACTAAGCCGACGTGCTGTTCAGTATGTTATTCTATAAAAAAACATCCCCAGAAGAAGCCCAAACCTATCTGCCCAAGTTTTAAACCGACGAGCTGTGCAGTATCTTATTGTCTTAAAGCAAATCCTCGAAAGTGTAAGCCAAAACCTGTTTGCTTGAGTCCCAAACCGACGTGCTATTCAGTAAATTATTGTGCAAAAACAAGCCCTCGGAAGCAGAAGACCAAATCTGTCTGCCCCAATTTTGAAAAAAGTTCAACTGTATGTCTTAATTATTCTGATAATTGTCTGAAGGCATTCTCTGTAGAAAGTATTGTAAATAATTGTTGTTATGAAAAAGACATTAAATATCAATGCAGAGTTTTACAAGCATATACACTTAAAAATAAATTCAAAAAACATAATCAGATAGCTAAAGATTTCGTTAGGAAATACATCGATAAAGACTGTGAGCCCGTGTTATTACAAAGAAATACGTGCGTTGAAAGCTGCTGCTCGCCATGTGTATCTAAGCCTAAGACATTTTTTCGGACGGTATGCTTGCCGTTTTTTCAAATAGTAACGCCTCTTAACTTATTCATAGTTAACAGGCTTCATCAGTTTTGTCTTCAGGTTTATTTTACAATACAAAAACCTGGCATCGAGTGCAACTTTAGCCACATAAAACAACGCTTTGATTGTGGTGATCAACAAGTTACAATAAAAGAAACAAGAAATTTTCTTTTTAAAACAGCTATTAGTATTTTAGGCATTTTCGTTGTAAACTTAATTAATTAACATTCTTGTTCACTTTTACATCGTATAATAAATCTCAAGTCTCATTTTTTATCTGTTACATATGGTAAAAGTATCTCGCGATAAACCACCAATTCACGATCCAAATAAACTAGGTTAGTATTAGAACAAACAATATTTTGCAGAGCTCAATGGTTATTTACGCCACGCATACAATAGTAATTATGTACAAACATTGTCTGTGACTATTCAAGGAGTAATAGAATATTTCCTATTAAAATTATTACTCAGTTAATGATTTAATCGATTGTTGAATTTAATAAGCGGCTATGAATTGAATTATTTATATTTTAATTAAATTAGGTGTTTTTGGAAGCATAGTCAATTGATATCATATGTGATTTACATGAACAAAGATCGTTAATTTTAGTGCTTGACCTCAAACTCTTCTATTTCTATCAGATGTGCAGGTTCTATTAAGATTGCCTATATTTTGGAATTAAATCTTTTATAATATAATACAGAATTCAATATATTTCAATTTAAATTTGTGAAGTTGGAATCATTTTGTTCAAAATTCAAAATGATTTCAAGTTTTACTGCATAATATATTTTTGACTATTTAATTAGTTGCAAGAACTTTTACAATACCGTAAGTTTTGTCTAACACTGTATTGCAATCCACAAACGTATTTTATAACAATTTACCTAATCATACAGATAGAAATAAAACAAATTTTCATAAGTGTGTTCCAAATTTGGTTAAATTTTAATTTATTTGTGTCTCGATAGGTTTTTTGGTAACTGAATTGAAATGTTTTCTTAGGAAGCTATTTATTAGAAATTTTAGGCGACAGGTACTCAAGATGTGTAAAAAAATTTTAATTTAATATGTTTAATATGGTATTTTTCAAGGTTACTTACAAATTTTCTTGTGACAGGTTTTGTTATGATATTATAACACTGTTTGTTTTTTCGTATACTTTTTGTTCTATAAACATTTAATGCAAATAAAGTTTTTGTTTAAACGTGGATTGCATACGGTAGACGCTTTTTTTTATTTATAAATATAAAACAACAACAACCTGACGTTTAAAGGTGACAGATTTAGATGACCAAGCGTATTGGATGCTTTGCGAACACTCAGTCTCTTCAGTTTCCTAAGGTGTCTTTGGAAAAATTATCTTATTAGTTATTTAAGTTTAGACTGCTTGAATAATATAATAATAATAATATCCTGGGACATTATTTACAACGGCCATCTGATCGCAAACTATGCAGAGCTTGTGCTGTGGAAACCAGATAACTGATATACATACACTACTTTTCGTTCGTAAATTTTCGTTCGTAAATACGTACTAAATAGATAATTACACCCAGACTCGGGACAAACAGACATCTTCATGCACACAAATATCTGTTCTGGGTGGGAATCGAACCCACGACCTACAGCGTGAAAACTACTTATTAACCACGCCAACCGCTCCGTTGAATTTATGAATCTTAAGTTAGATTTAACAGGTGTGGTATTGAATGAAAATATGTAGGTATCGATATCTACCTTCATATCGCTTTATCGGGTAAAACAAATAAAAAAAATACGCTCACGCCCGTAACCCAGAGGAATAGGCAGAGATTATGGATTTCTATTTGGCGCGATCCTGGCACACCTCTCGCTTCTTCTACATCCATACATCTACGCATACAAGCTCTTCGGTTACAAATAAGATATGAAGTTATTATTATTTTTAATATAGTAGTACATTTGACCTGCTTATCAACATGTTAATAGGTATTCATAATACGATTTGGTGCTGTAGGGATTTAAAGAGCAAAGTTTGAATGGCATCTCGTTTGTCCTCGTCTCTCCGTGACGTAGGATGGTATAGTTAGACGAGCAATTCTTCAAGCTTACTGTGCCACGCAAGTCTTCAACCATGGTAGATCTGGAAAACGGCATTGGCTGCTTGGGGAGTAGCCTCGATCGAGGAAATACCATGATTTTACTTAATACATCTGTGTCTCGTTTTGCGAGTGACCTGTTCAATCCATTTCTCTCATATTTTTCATCAATACATCCCTGTCGGTTTTCTACATAAAAGCTGGAACAATTCGAAATTATCGCCGTTCGCGAAATGCGCGCGCGCATTTGCTGCATGAGTTGCCGTAGAATGGTGCACCAAACAATTGCAGCAAGTGTTCAGTTCGCTGTTCGCGAACGTATCTGGACGCACTCTAAGATAGTTTGTTGAGCTTTAACGCCTTAACTGATCATCATGAAACTGTGCACACATACTGTCAGCATACAAAAAAGGAAATAGAATACCCGAATTTTTCGACAAAAAAAATTCCCGAGGGATTGAAAAATATAAACTAATATCAGTTGCTATGGTAATTTATGCACTGGCAATAATTACTTTTTAACGTATATTTAAGTACCTATAAATCAAAGTTAAAGGTGAAATTAAGTTAATTTTCAGCTAGGAAGATTTGAAAAAGCTAGCTAATCTAGTAATTTATATTCCGACGTGGACAACATAATACAACTTACGATCACTGGGGGCAGCTCCGACGCTGGCCATTATCGCGAATGTCATCACCACAACACTTAGAGGGGCCATTGTTACTGGCGTCAATTTACACAAATAGCTTTATATATAGGTGACCGTAACGGCCCACGGCCATCATTAGCTACTTCCGAATCGGCCTTGCCAATTGGATAATCGCACAAAGTACAATAGGTTTCGCAACACGCTGCAGGTACTCTGTACCGCGTCCTGTTAAATCATTTGTTTTCAGTGCGTTACATAGTTAAATGTATTTATGTTGTTTGCGTCAATTGTTGTAATGGTCCAGTAAATTTATCTCACGAATATACTCTCAGAATCCTTACTAATAAATGCAAATGTGAGTTTGTTTGTTTGTTGCACTTTCACGCGACTTATCAACTCAACGATTCAACATATCTTTATTGCTAAACTAAACTTCCCCAGGGATAGTAAAATAAAATGAAATAAAATAGCAAACTGCCATGTTATTGTATGACANNNNTGTATTGTGGTTTGAGTGTCCTCCTGATCGCGGTGGATCAGTAGGACGTGTTTGGGTCTGCGTTTGGCGACTGTAGCATCAGGATTTGGGAACAATTCCCATGCAATGAGGATAAAGTATATATACGAAAAAAACACATGCAGACATAAGGATAATATAATAATATATATAAGATCATAAGTCCACGCATCTGCAGTTCCTCTGGCGTTGCAGGTGTCTATGGGCGTCGTTGATCACCTCGATGTTCCCGCCGCTCGTTTGCCCCCTTCTCTTATAAAGAAAGGACCGCCATCGTTCAAAAATAATGCCTTGTACCTTAAAATGAAATTCAAAACAATTAATGACTTATTCATATAGTTTTCTTTTCCTTGCCAATTTCACACAAAGAGGCAACGCATTTTGATTTTGCATATAGGTATTATGTTATTATTTCGGATTATTAGGAACATCACAGTTACAATCTTCAACAATACATGAATATGTCCATTATTTTGCATACAAAATAAGATAAAATCTTTTGTATTTGATACAGATCAATATATATTCTTCTCGTTAATTTCATCTACAAGAAATAAACAACATTTTCTTTGTATTATTGAGAGACACTACAAACGTCAAGAGTGCATTCGAGTACGTCTCGTTACGAGAAGTAGGTTAAATATATTTTTTTAAGGTCCCTGAAGAGCATTTCTGAAATGTTTATTCAATTTAAGAGTCCTATAAAGATAAAAAATACAAACATTTACATTTGTCATAGTCGTATGTAAGTACGGATTTCCATTTTGAGTAGTTTCTGCACCACCTTCGCTTTTTCATTGCACTAGAAAGAAAAACGTCCTTCTCACCAGCGGCAGGCGCTTTGCTGGTCTTCAAGTTCTCCCTTGACGACGTTGGACGCTTTCCACTTCATTATTAGTATTATTATTCATAAATAAACAACATGTTAACCACCCCGTAAAATTACTTAAAATAAATACATAATTAAAAATATATACCCAAAACTAAATACTATAATATTAAAGTAATAAATAAATATAATATATACAATAAGTATACACAAATACATAAATCCTAACTAGGCGGGATTCCCTAGGCAGGGGAGACCAGACGACCGAGTTATTTATTATTATTATTTTAATATTATAATTCATGGACAGGAAGTATCCAGCTAAAGGATAAGGTTATCCCTACGATATTATTAAACGGTTTACATTGTTAATTTTGTACATGCATAGTTGTCTATGTATGATAATTTATATAGGTACAGAGATGGCGCTGTATAATATTATCCGAATATGTATTTTCAAAAGTTTAGTAATAAAATATTTTGTGACATCTCAGCTTATACTAAAACAATCGTAAATTCTAAGTATTCAGAGACTTGCACACGAATTATGCCAATCACGAGAAAAATACAAGTTTAAAATTCTTGTCACATCAGAATCGTGAGGAGTACATTCATCAAACCCACACGTGATCCGATTCCTGAAGCTAGCTACGAATCTCGTATACCGAGATATTAAAGCCGCGTTTTCACTACGGGGCACGTCTCTGTTGTTCGACACGGAATTTACCCGTTCAGCGCGATGTCAACCGATATCGCAACATTTACCGGTAGCGGAACAAGTAACGGCAAGTTGATGTTTGTCGAGCGTCGACACGCGCGACTTTCGACCGTGTCCCTCGACAGTCGCCCGACAACCTCTTTAGGCAGGATGTTAGGATGCGTGTCGTTTTGTGTTCCGAAATAGCAGTAGTGTGATCTAACGCAATGGATACACGCAACTCCTCGGGCGACATACAATTCATCACTGGGTAGTGGGAGCAAGGCAAATTGCGAGCGACGTTGTCCCACACAGTCGCAAAGACATACCACGTGAATTTTGAGCGATTTGTCTCCGCGACATATCCCTTAGTGAAAATGCGGCTTTAGCAATACGTTGCTCACGCTTTTCGTTTCTTACAAATATTAGGAAAACTCCATCTAATAAAAACATATCAATTATTTTGTCCTGTCTATATAGCGACGAGTAAGAGTTTATCCGGAACAAACATACAATTATATTTATATTGTTAATATTTTTATATCAAGATGGTGTGAATGGTAGTTCGAGCTCTATAATGCTAAGCGAAATATGTTATTAGTAAAAAAATAATATAAGGTATAGATAAACATCTATTTTCATGGAACACCAAGACTCACGTGATTCAAACGATTTATAGTGGAGACTAGTTTAATCGAACTCATTACTGTATTAAATGAAAAACTTTAAAACAAAAACATAACCGAATTCAAAAAAACTATATTCAAAAACAACAAATGTTCTTAAAGGTATAAAATAATTTTACGCAATTAAACATAAGAATCACTTCTTAATCATATTTATTTTTGGAGTCGGTGTCAGCAGTTTTTTTTTTTCGATTTTTAGTGAATCTAATTTATATGGGGCTTTTGAAATCACTTGCGCGAAGTTTTTACTTACTTTGTAGTTTAAACTTTTGATATCTTCTTAACTATTGGTCAGATTGATATAGTTCAAGGAACAATTATAATCTACATTAAATTCTCTTGATAACTAAGACATTTAAATGGATAAGGATTCATACTGAACACGAAAGAATGGGACCAATCGACAAGCATTAGCTCTCGAACAAAAAAAAGAATCATCGAAATCGGTTCACCAGGAGCGGAGTTCTGAGGTAACAAACATACACACGAATTGATAACCTCCTCCTTTTTGAAGTCGGTTAAAAAATACGTCTGCCGCAAAAGAAGGAAAAAAATAGAAAATAAGCTGATGATTTTCAAGCCGCTGAATAAATTATAGCCAAGAACCACTCCGATCAAGCTTACGAACGTAAACCGCATCCAAATCGGTCCCTTCGTTTGCTAGCTACGACGCTACAGACACACAAACACATTCACACATTAAACTTATAACATCCCTCTTTTCGTGTCGACGGTTAGTACCGAAAACAAGTAGAATACTATTTATTATGATTTAAATTGCTAAATCATAATTGTTCCCTTTGGTATAATGACATCTATATTTTATATGGTATACGAAGTCAGAAATGTCATTGTCTGTGTCAATAAGAGCGGGGTGCGCATCCGTGTCGGCGATCGTTTTTCTTATAAGCTCAGCCACGAAGCATTTCTATTGTGTTTCTATTTTTCATTGTAATAAGTATAAAACGGAATTGAACATAAAATGCTTTCAGAAATAGAACAAGTAATCTATGAAAGTTATTCAATAGTTTATTTCTGAGTACACATGCAATCTGGAGTCCATGTAGAAACAGAAAATAATAAATAAATCAATAATGTAGGTATTGTGTAAGCTCTGTGACAGCTCTGGGTACCTGTTAGTTCACCGTGGGTGACCAGCCCGCGGTGATACTAAGCCACCTTGTGGGAGGCCTGCCTCCGTCGACCTGTAAATTTGTACCTTTAGGTCTGTTCTAGGAGCAATGCGCACATATGTTGTGTTGTGACCGCATGGTCATGGAAACTTTTCTATTTATGGCGCATTAAATTAATACGTGAACTCTCGCGTTAAGATATTGTACTATAACATTTAATGGACCGTTTTTTGTGGCGATTAATGGGGTAGGTATATACCTCCCGGACGACTATTGGCTGAAACTTTGATGTACACTAATATGTAATATGTACTAACTACATATGTACATACATAGAAATTGATGTATGTGGGTATGATTGATGTTTCTTCCAACTTATTCTGCTCCTTTTATAATAATAAATCGCTTAGGCTTCTCACAGAACATAAGCACCAAACTAAACACATATTTTCTTGTAATCCTACAGGATGCCTGCTACGCCAAGTAAGATTTACGTTATAAGTTACTCTCCGCTCGTATAGATTTTTCTAGGTCTTGTGCTTTAAGTTATTTATTTGATTTTGTTGTAATGTAAATATAAGAGATAATAATACTATATTTTTTCTTGAATATCTGCAGTAGTATACATTAAATCTTTAAACTTAAAATTATTTTTATTATTTCATTTTGTAACTAGGTGGCATTCTCAATCTTCAAATTACTTTTTATTTATCTTGGTCAGGACTATTTTTGTCACCTGTTCTTGATACGGGTGCAAGACTTTTCAAGCTAAGTTCAAGCAAGTTAGTGAACATCACATTGAAATGAATATTACAAAGAAAGATACGTGCGAAGCTAATGAAAACGTGTTAATAAGGAGCCTCGAATTAACAGAAAATCTATCTATATACATATATAGAAGACAGTTTATAATGGGATGACATTTTTATCCTAATTATAATATAAAATGTATACGTATTTACGGCATATTTATTCTAAATAGGTAACGGCTGGAGGTGAATGTCTAAAAATATGTGAAATATTAATTAATTAAAAAACATTTTAACCATTTATCGGATCCTTAAGTCGTATAGCGCCATCTTTTGTGCTAATTTCATTTTTGTATTGGGTGATAACGTAATGATGTTTTAACATTTTGTTAGGTGGCGCTATTTGGCATGATCTGATTACTGAATATGTTTTTCGAAAAAAAAACTGTTTACTATAACTGTTAGTATACGTAATAAACTTGGAACGTCGTGCGGCGGGTACTGTTTGCTGCCCAATCTACCGAAGCGTGATAACCACGACCACTCTGACAAGAGTGAAGCGACCAAGAAGATAATAAGCTTTATCACCCAGATAATAATAATACTTCAAAACTAATTTATATATTATTAAAACTTGTAAAAATAACATACCTTTATTATAAATACAATATCCTTTCACGAACATAAAGCTGAGAGTGTATCGAGTAGTTTTTCAATCAAGGCGTGCGCGCCACACTTCACTGTTTGAGGATGCTCGAAGAAAAATCATTTTTAATAAAAAAATACGATATTTTTATTACTGTTTATAGATGCGAATACTTTTCATACACTCACATAGTAGTATAGCGTAATCTCTGGTTGTCACTTTAGGTCACGGCCTTGATTTTATATTATATAACATTATAATATAAAAGCAATTTCCCATTTTCCTACAACAATTACTATTTTGGATAACTTTTAGACAGCTACCACTTTCTTGTTCAAATTTGCCATTGATAAATATACATAATAATAAAAATCAATTTTAACTAATATTCGCCCGGATTCTGAAAGGCTTGTCAAATTTTTGTTCAAAAAAGTTGCTGACCATGCTTCTAACAAATAAAATGACATTTGATCAGACATTTGAGAGCCAGATGATCTTCGTTGATCAGCCTTTCAGAAACCGGGCGTTAGTCAAGTTTATTTGTTATCTAAACCGAGAAGATGAGATTATACCCTTACTATCTATAGCTTACCAACGCTTCAGTTATTTTTACTCTATCATAATAGAGGAATAAGACATTATATTTACGCATCGAAGTCGAAATCTGTAATAGAGACCCTCCGCTTATCGGAACGCGGTCCCGGCTGCTAATGGGGCAATCAATTAAGCTTGTCACAAATTGCTACTTGGATATCCATTGCGCCCTTTTCACGGACATTTGAGCATCGTCTACGTACACACTAATCACTGTAAGGACTATCCATTAAGCATGATATTGACATATTGATGTAATATATTTGCCACAGTCATGGTAATCTCGCATCGTATTCGGATCGAGTACAAAAGATCATATTTGTAGACTCAAATATCTAGACTATATAATAATTTCGGTTAAACCGATCCTTGTGGCGATCATAGGGGGAAGCCTACGTTAAAACCAATACAACTTAGAGAGCTTCAAGAAAAAAGCATACTTAGAGCCCCAACGCACTAAGCAGATGTAGTCGCGGACGCACGCCGCGTACTCAAAAATATGTATGAAATACTATTTTCATACACGGGGCCAAGGCGATTTTTGACGGCGGTTTGACAGCTGTGGCTATACGCAATGTACGCATTCGGTCCAAACTCTCCGTGCCGTGTCATCTGCAATTTCAAACGCGACAAGCCGCCGTCCGCGACTGTATCCGCTTCGCATCCACTCAGTGCGTTGTGGTTCTTATAGCATACATTTTGTAGAATAACATTCCAGGAACTATATTATTATTTAATTGCTTACTCTTTCCATCATCACATATCAAATCACATGCCTCCACATTCATAATGGTTAAACAACGTGATATAAAAAATTAGATGTCCCAACAACGACATAGGAGACTTGAATCATAATTGGAATCAATTTATGATTAAACTTTCTAATATTCATTCGGTAATTTCAATATTTTTTTCATAACATTTTAGTGCGGATTCAATCTTCGAGAAGAATGCTTGAACTTGATATAGCGAGTGTGTTTACGATGAAAAACTAATATCATATCTTATGGGATTGGTATCAGACACCAGAGTTTGACTTTTTTTAGTTTGTATGCGTAAAGTTTAACGTAATAAATCTCACATTATACGAGGAACTTAAGCGCGGAAGCTTACAAGGCGCTGGCTGTTTCGCGCGCCGATAAGATTCACGCTTGAAGTTTTCTCGCAGCTGACATATCCTACATCCTTGTATAGGTACATTATTTGACGCACGGTTACGGCAACTATTAGCGAATTACTATATTAACTATCAAAATTTAAAAAGTTCGTTTATCGATTAGTGAGTTGTATTTTTTGGCTTGGCGCAAGAATTATGCACCGTTCTACTTATTTTGACTAAAACCTCTTTTAAGATTAAGATTGGTAAATATAAATAAAAAATCAGAGCAATGTGATATCGGAACTTTCCAGTACATTCATAGATACAGAAATAGTAATTAAGTAAGTGTAATTGGTAATTAAATAATATAAGTCAACAAAAGCACACACGGCGCGAGTAACATATAAGTAAATTATGTATTTTATAGATTTTGATTGGAAAGAAGATAAATTTAAAACCTGATCCACATACATAGAACGGTCTCTCAATTAACCTTGTTTTTTTCCAAATATGAAAGGTATTATAATTGCGCTAGTAGCTTTGCCCATAATATTTATTAAGCTTTACTGTAAAACAATTTAACAGTGGTAGAGCCTGCAATAACATCTGTTACATGAATGGGCCAGTTCGACCGGAGAAATGCCACGACCTCACAGAAAACAGACGTGAAGTACAGTATTCTGCGTTTCGTCTGATGAGTGAAGCGCTTTCCAATCCTTTCCTAATAAGGATATTATTAGAAATTTAAAAGGATTGGACGGGGACGAGATAGATGGAGAAAAGCAAATAACTTTTTTCCCGTCTACCCCTCCTCTGTCCATATAAGGTAGGCAACGCTTCTTGGACTCATTTGCTTTTGCGGATGTCTATGGGTAGCAGTCTCTTAATATCAAATGACCCGTTTGCTCGTTTTTCTCCTACTTCCATAAAAAACATAAAAAAAGACAAGGACTAACATAACCTTTGGAAATGTAGTTATTATATTAATAATTCAAATTGACAAAAGTATTCGTCTCGTATGTCTCACAGAAAAGTTATGATATAACGAGACCTCCAAATGTTCAGAGCATACATTACAGCTCCAGCTCGAGCGCCGGCAGAAGTTCTCTCTCACTGTTTTACTTTTATTACGTCTTTAATGAAACCCAAACTTTACTCGTGCTATATTGTACTCCAACAAAACTTTCTAAATTAAATCTGAAATTCCTTAAGGGCCTAGCGATTTTTTATTGTGTTAACTTTACACAGAATGAGTAAAGTAATGTAAACAAAGATAGAATATTACGAAATTCACACGCTCTTGGTAATTCAAAACTATAAATTAGTCATTACTAAACTAAAATATCGGGTGATTTAATATCAATATATTAAGTTTTGCAATAACATTTTCTTCAATTAGATAAGTTTGTACAGGGTAATCAATTTAAGCTGCGGCATACCAATATTAAAGTGAACAACTAAGTTTTAATTGAGGTTGCTTAGCACTGACATGTTTTGAAACTTAAGTTTAGATGTTCAAGCATCATTTAAAAACAGTTGTCAACATATTACAAAAAAATATTCATCTTTTTTTTGGTATTTTTACCTTGAAAAAGAACTCAAACCATTTGTATAAAACATGGTTACCAGCTTTGATATGCTTATTACGTACTCCGTAATAGCGTTGTAAATCTCTTCATGTTCTATTTGTAGGGAGCATGTTCTCAAACTTTGTAACTGCATTCACTGACGCTGGAGCAAGCATAGTCTTGTATCCGACTCGTATCCCCGAGGCTTCAACAAAGGCAAGAACTTCGTGCTTACACTAGATTACTATGTCAGATGTGTTGCTAGAACACAGAAGATAGAAGATTTGTAATTAATTCATTTTTTATTATATACTAGCATTCATGTGTAAATAATAATAATGTAGTAGATATAAATTGTTACATATTCAGTTTTATTTAATGATATATAATACAAAAATTTATACATATATGCCATTAGCGAAAAGTTAGAAAAACGCCCCAATTGGGACGTATTTTCTACATTTCACATTATGTTAAACACATGACCTTAAGTGACATTTACACTTAAGTGACAAACATTAACTGTTCTCTTTTTTCTTGTTATTATAATTACAGTATCCTGTTTACACCATTAGACATATGTGAATGTAACCGTGGGTTACATTGTCGAAATCATTCACATAAAACATATCGTCATCTCAGTTTTTTCGGACAGAAAGATAGAAAGAAAACTTGTATTGCGGCATGATTTTACGCCAGTGGAAACCCACGGTTACTGTCTTTGGAAAAAAATTGACTTTCTTTTACCGGTAGCAGGCTCTTCTATCAAAGAGTATTTGTTATACTATTATATATTTATTTGTCTATTTATCTACCCACGTGAAGTGGGGTGAGTTGCTAGTAAAGTACAAAGTTTATGTGTTTAATGGATTTTATGTTCGCCACATATTTAATGCGCCCAATGTGTCTAAACAATCCTAAATTAACATGTAAAGCCCTTTGAAACATAAATCTCATCAGTGCGTTGGTCGCGTACCGAGGACTTACTCATTCCACTCGCTGACCGCACTAATTTCCTTTGAAACCTAGGTCTCCCGATTAATTCGACATTCGGGACGCAAGGACAATGCGATGGGGGATTTAGTTTAATTTCGTCAGATAAGGGTTCCGGATTTTGTAGGGTAATTGGACATGATGCCATCTAAACAATTTATATATTAATTCAAGCCGTAAAGGCTTTTACAGACGTATTCATCTGAAATTAATATTTAATTTAGTTTAATTATTAATCTTTTATCCATGATTACCACATACCAGTTAATCTATTTGATAACTACCAAATAAAATAATAACTCAAAATGCCACCTTAAAAACCTGCCACTTTACATATAAATATTAAGTTATTATTTTATTTGGTAGTTATTATATAGTGTAATCATAGAACCTAGTTTAATTATTTATCTTCCGTGATTACCACATACAAATTAATCTATTTAATAATTACCAAATAAAATAATAACTTAAAATGCCACCTTAAAAACCTGCCACTTTACATAAAAATATTTAGTTATTATTTTATTTGGTAGTTATTATATAGTGTAATGATAGAGCCTAGTTTAATTATTAATCTTTCGTGATTACCACATACAAATTAATCTATTTAATAACTTGAAAATAAAATAATAATTAAATATTTTTTACGTAAGGTGGCAGGGTTTATTTTTGGTGACATTTTATAAAAAAATGTGTGTAAGTAGTAGGTAGTGCCCCTAATTCTTAAAATTTTAACAAGTTGACTTACTTTATACTAAGTACATTTTTTTAAAAAGGTTTGCCATGGTTTGTAAAAAGAGAAAAGGGTATTTAACTTTCAACTTATAAATTACATCATGCAAATTGTTCTAATCAAACAAGACTAAAGTTAGTATTCATAATGGTAACGCAATTCCGCACAGAGGGACTTCATTTTCAGCGAACGCATTCACTGAGTTCACTGAAACAAGATTACTGCAGAGAGTGAACAGTGAGTGCAGAGAGTGTGTAAAAACTGTCTTAAGAAAACAGACAAAGAAGTGTAGATATACATAGAAATCACTTTATCAAATTCCTTATGCGGAGTACAATGACTAATGTTACTTATAATAATCAACAAATTTTATAAAAAATATATAAAAAACGAAACAAAAACAATAATAAATAATGTAATTTTTTATATATATGTAAAATCGTCATTTGTTGTTTTTTTTTGCGAAGAAACTGAAAATCATTAGAAAACAATGGGAATTAATCATGTTTATATAAAACT
>JWHW01032010.1:3328-16229 GCA_000931545.1 Papilio glaucus | reverse complement strand
ATTAATTAACGCAATTTTTTTTTTTTTATGGTAGCTAGTGGCAAACGAGCAAGCGGATCACCAGGTGTTTAGTGAACGCTACCCATGGACATCCGCAACAAGCAAATGTGTTGCGTTGCCTTGCGTTGCGTTGCCTACCTTTAATGGACAGAAAAGGGCATAGACAGGAATAAGGATATTTCCTTTTCCCCGTTAACCCCCTCCCCGTCCAACCCTCTTCCCTTTCCCATCCTATCGAGAGGACTGAAATTAGGCCTCCGGCACCTCACTCATCGCATGAAACGTAGAGTACTTCTCCTTAACGCCTGTTTTCTGTGAGGTCGTGGTATTTCACCGGTCGAGCCGGCCCAGTCGTGCAACAGATGTTGTTGTTGCGGGCTCTACTACTGTTCATTATTGCTTAACAAACAAAAACAAGCTTTGAAGTATTGCAGAGTATAAAAGATTTGCGGTATAGGAAGTAAAGAAAAAAAAGTAAAATAAATGTTTATTACTGCCCTTGGGTTCCACGAGAAAACTTCCACCATAAGTCTCCGGTGTTAGAACTTTAGTAGAGTTTACTGAAAATTGATATTTATTTTTGGTTTCTTTGTATATCGTCTAACATTATTATAATGTAAGGTTCACGAATTTATTTAATATAAATTTGTAGATCTGGATGAAGACTAAGACTTTTATTTCCTGAAATAAAAAAGATACATTATCATCGTTAGCCAACACACGTCCGTTGTAAGCAATCCTGAAAGATCCCTATTGCCGACCTTATTCAGTGGACTCCAGTTTTCCCTCAGACTGCAGACGCGAAGATTAGCACTGACTATGGCTATATACACCAATCTTTTCACTGTGTTGTACTTCACGCAGTCCTTGCTCTACTGACCCTTTACTTTAATCGAAGATAACAACAATACCTAACTACATTTTCTTATGTGAGATATTTTCTTTTTCAGTTCACCTGTATTTACATTCGTGCCAGTGCAGTGTTTTAAGCTGACAGAAGTGAAAACACGCGGGAAGGCGTGATAATAGATAAAAAATAAAAAAAAAACAATTAAAAAATTAAACCCATGCGAACCTATGTTCTTTACTAAATATTGTTTAACGCGGCTAAAGTTTTCAATTCATATATTATCTTTGAAAATGCTTTTCAGATCTCAAATTTTTTTTCTTTCAAACGAATTACTTCTAATGTTGTCATTTTAAAATTAACGTTGGAATAAGCATTCATATAAAATGTATAAAAACTTATATTTAGTAATATTGGTAGCAAATAAATGTTTTGAAATAGAGACGAAAAATGTTAGTAAAAACTTTTCACTCACAGTTGTAACAAAATTTTCATATTCATGATTACGAGTTTGCGTCAGTTTATCTCTCTAAAACAATTCTCGAAATTTTATATTTCGCTACTTTTAAAATTTGCAATGCTAATTTTATAAAATGCAAATATTTCTCTGCGATGTTATTTTTTTTTAATTCTATTTTCATCATTTACATCGCTTTTCCACGTTTTCAATCATTTAGTTTTAAATTTTAAATTATCAAGTATTTCACATAATAATGCTATTGCATTATATACCACGTATTAATTTTAGACGATCCTATAGTTAGAATAGCTGACTTCAGCTCCGGGGTTCGATTCTCTGACAAGACAAAAAAAACGTGTATTTGAAAACCCCAAATGTTTATCTCGGATCAAGTCGCTTGTGACATCGAGAGGTCAAACATCTCAATCCCGTGACTATGTGTGCTGTATTGAATCATTAAATAAACGCAATCAAATTCGAAAAATTTGCTTAACTCTTTTTTAATAATTTAATATAGCAGAGGTTGGTTATCTGTACCAATATCTGTTTCTAGAAAAAATCAGCAGAAAGACTTCACTGCTGGAACATCCACAAAGGTCGCCAGAGTTCAATCATCCAGTGGACTCCTTAAATCTTAGTCTAGTCAAGTTTTACACAATCTATCGTCAGTCTGTCTTTTGGGAGACTTACCTTCGCAGATATTGTTAGACTATTTGTAGTAAGAGAGAGCAATTGGACTTAGTTTCACTTAACATCGGATACAAATCCTAGAAATAGATTAACATCACTTTCACCACACAACACTTTAGTACTTGTGGTTTTTCCTACCCAAAGGAAAAACTGACAGAGCTAAGTTTTCTTTTTTCCATTATATCAGTTTTCTTCTTCGATGCCAGATAAAATAAAATAAATAATAACATTAATAAAAACAGTTTTTTTATAAAAAAGTTCTATGAAAAATTTATGTCAAATTATTTCTAGCTCTCAACACCAAGTTACTTAACGAGGTTATAACATCGACTGTTGTTTTGATCGTTTTAAGAAATTTATGATGAAGGTAAATATGTAATATGTGTAACATTTTTCACCTTTTGAAATGAGACTCCTTTGGTTACTTGGTTTACTGGTGCTCAATGTATTTTCTGCTTTCAAAGATCCTTTTACTCGGAATGAATGCTTACGTTCTATGATAACCTAAAGGAAAGCAAAAAACGCTTTTAACCGTTTCTCCCACAACAAGTGAACAAAGAGACGATCAATGGTTTCCATTGTTTGCAGTGTTCAGATCAAATGGAAAGAAATCTTTTATTGTTATTACTTTGTAATAGTCCCTTATGTTTAATTTATATATTACATTATTAAGTAACCTAGATGATAGTTTATCTGATGATGATATGGTTCTGATGATGATGGTTTATTTTTATACAACAGGAGTTGACTCTTCTAATGACATTTTAGGGTGAGTAGTAGTAGTAGTAGTAGATTGATTTATGGACGTCATATCCACATATTAGTCTTAAACAAACCCTAGCCTTCAATCAAGGTAGAGCTGTGTTTTTCAGTGTTCTTTTTTACATCCCAAAAGATATTTCGGTTTTATTCACGACGACAACAAAAGAAACGGCGACAATCTCGCTGTGGGCAGCTCTCTTGGCGCATCTTCTATTGCGTTTTGAGTTGCCTGCTACGGGCGCCTATACCGACCGCTCTTCTCACTTTATTCTAGGGCTGGCCCTGTATTTGGTTACCATTTACGAAACATAAGACTATTATGAATGTACCAGACTATTATGACCTTTCGAATCTACCCTTCTTAACTATTAACAGCATTAGTGGACTATAATTTGTTAGCAAATATGTATTTAAATAAAATGCTTTTCATTTATGAAAGGCGCTTTAATATCTTCATTTTTGTTAACGAATTAAAAATGGATGGAAAGTGTTCGTTAGTACCGGGTGTCACATAAACGCAAAACTCAATTTAATTGTATTAGCGACGAGCGTACCATTATAATGATGTAAAATAACTATGATGTTAGGTGCATTATAAGGTACATACTAGCCGGATATCCAGCTCCCAGCCTAACAGCGAGTTCTTTTGTTAGTACTTTACATGTTAGTGCCCATATACGTTGTATATATATCATGTGTTAGGATAGAAACACATTGAAATCCGGGCCACACGACCCGTTGTATATCATTTAGACCAAAGTTGCCTTATATATTTTTTCCATTGTTTTTTTTTGTATTGACACTTAATTGTTATTAGTACAAAGTTTTTTTTTAATAATGAACTACATCATGAAAAGAAACGTGTTCTAAATTCAACACTGATCCTAAGCTAAAAGTTGTTTCATATCATTCTCCCTCAACAAACTTCAGTTAAGTAAGCAGCTTAAATATTCTCTGTTAAGTTGGTTCAAAGTAGAGCTCTATCTAGTAATAATGTCATTACTTGAGATAACTTAGGTCTCATCTTATTTAAGTACGCTCTACGAAATGTATATTTTGTAAGTATCATTATCTATGTAAATTTATTAAAAAGCCAAATGCATAGCATATAAATATATATCTTTTACAAGCAACAATTACCATATTTATAATTTTAGCATTTATATAATAAAAATTTTGAAACAAGATGACAATTGTTCTATTCCTTTCACAACGAAGCAATTCATTCAACAATTCACCTCTATAATTTTTTTTAGGTTGAAATATTAATAAAAATATACCAAGATTGAAAAAAAAATCGTTAATATTTTTGTGTTATATTTATGAAAAATGTTATCTTGTGCAGTAACACATATTCTATTTACTGTTGAATTTAATTGAATATTTTAATATAAGTAAGGCTTTGATTTAAGCTTTGCAGATAGTCGATGGGAAGGTTTTATTGGAATTATAATTCTGTGACTGGATAAGCGCACGCTTATTATAGAAATGCGTGAAGCATGCATTATATTTATTTAAAACTAACTGGCTCGGGAACTTCGTTCCGCCCGCAACCCCCTTGCGAGTGTGGAAAGAGCACCCGTTGGCCATTCAGAGCTGCGGTATATAGCATAACGATTGCCTTAATGTTTGCCAACTTTCGAAAGAGAGAAAAGATGGCACTTTAATAAGAAGAAAGGTAACGAAAGGGAAAATACAGTTCGTTCCTCATCGAAATGTAAGTAAACAAACAAACGTTTGTCATTACAATTTTTATACTTTCATCGGTTACGTTGTAATTTTGTAGAAATATTAAGATAATGTAAAATTAAATTGTATAAATGGAAATGGACAGCTAATGTTATAAGGTAATGTGGAAAAAAGTTGTTTTTCGAAGATATTTTGGAATTAACGAATTTTAGAGAAAAAGGTAAGGTGTACCGTTTGTTTACAAACTTTCCATCTTGATTTGGATCAAAGTATAGATGTGTCTACCATTTATGTCAAATCGTAAAAATATGTTAGACATTGTTAGACGCATCTGTAAGCTACGCTGTTGTACACACGGACAATTACTTTACTCTATCTAACATTATTTATCATGGTAAAAGGAGTAAAGGAACTGTCCGTATGTAACCGGAATTCCATGCAGTCGCAATTTCCTGTTGAAATCGTTACAGCACTTTGGTACATTCAAGAAATTACTTTTTATTGTGGCCATTGGGAGAATTAGTGTAGAGTCAAACAAATTGTACTACCCTACTTTAATATTTTAAAAGTTCGACATCGGTGTACAGTGAACACGACGTCGTCGGTCGATGAACGACCTATTGGTTCAATCGGTGTGGTATATTGACATAACAAAACACTTTCAATTTTAAATCGGAATTCCACTAATCGTGTGTGAAGGTAGCAGGAAATATTCAGATATAAGAACTAGGAAGACGTAAGAATGTATTAGAGAATGGTTATTCAATAATGCAAGAATTAAGTTGGTAATTATTGATTTGTCTATACTATTATTATAAAGAGAATTGATTATATTGTTTGTTTGTTTGTTCCGGATAAGATTGAATAATTATCGAACCGATTAGAAAAATTCTTTCACCAATAGAATACTCTTCTATTAGCGAGTAAGCTGAGCTATATTTTATTTTTTTAATTTGTCTATCTACCCGAGCGGACATGGGGCGCGTTGCTAGACATTAATGATTACATAATCTTTAGATGTTCTGACCGTCTGACTCAGTCTTTTCGAAAAAAACGATTAAAATAAATAATAATAAAAGAAAATATTATCCAAAAATAAAACACCACAACAATTTTAAAACAATTTTAGGGTAAAACGAAGAGGCTCAAGTTTGAAACTGGAAGCCGCGCGTATTTTCAGCCTCCCCGTTCTTACTGTGAACAAGTTCGAGAAAATTTGTACAGAAAATTTTATTTTCTTTAAATATTAAGTAGGTATAAAAGTGATCTAACTCATTATTTTAGTAAACGTGTCAAGTAATGTTATGTTTTAATGTTTCTTTTAAATTTATGTTTGTTAGCAGCAGGTAGCAAACGAACCAATCGCCTGATGTTAGTGAATACTACCCATAGGTAGGCTTACCATACGCCCCGGTTTGACCGGGATAGTCCCGGTTTGAGATCCCTGTTCCGGCGTCCCGGTCAAACTTTACTTTACTTTGTCTCTTTTTCTTTTTAATAAAAAATATATTCACATTTATTAATATATTTTTAATTCATAAAACACAAATTAAGCTAAAAGCAAAATGAAAATGAGCCTCTTTTTCTTCTGCGTCCCGGTTTGGCTCTTCAGAATTATGGTAAGCCTACCCATAGGCGTCTGCAACATGTTGAGTTGCAGATGTGTTACCTACGTTTAATGGATAGAGGAAAGGACCTATTCATCCCATCCCCCGTCAAATAGTCTTCCCCTTCCTATCCTTTCCTCATTAGAAAAGAAAAGATCTTTCCTCATTAGAAAAGATAAATGCAGAATACTTCTTATTCACGCCTGTCTTCTGTGATATTTTATGTGTGGTATTTCACCATTCCTGCTACACATGTTGTTGCAGGCTCTATCACTTTTAAAGCTGTTACTGTGTAGTCACTGCCACTAATAAATTCTATAATAATTACACTTGAGGAGTACCACATTAGAGAGATACTCTGCCAGCCATGTATGAATTTAGCAAAGGTAAACAATCATCTTTTTAGGCCAGTTCCTGCTACACAGAGTGATTACGGGATGCGGGCTTCTGAATGACTTTTATTGCAGGATATATTAATAAACGTGTAATGTGAGAATAAAGTTAAAGTAATTTGTCCTTAAAATCGTTAAAGAAATTTGTCTCTTATCGTCATGTTCATGTTGAGTTATAAATATTGTTTTTCGGGTTTGGTTAGTTAGCAGTATAAGATAGACACGAACCCTGACATATCAGAAATCTAACATTATCGATGAATTGTCACCAGTGATTTATATCTATATATACCATATTGTATAACTCAGATCTATTTGATGTTTTTCCTTTGTCTTTTTTAAACTTTACTGCGAGCAGATTTTTACTGTAATAAATTTCTTATTATACAAGAGAATACGAACGAGGAAGTTAACAAATATTCCCGCTGGCTGTTTCGTCCGGCGGCAAGATTTACGCACTAACTTTACTCCCCCGCTAACGTACTTCCTGTGAATAATTTCACTCACAGTGAAACCAACGTTCGATGAGTTGCGTCAGTAGTTATAAATAGAATTTTTTTTTGTATTTTAATTGACGCCAGGCTCTGATCGCTCGTACGTATGTTAATACAACGCGCTTGCTCGTTTGCCTATTTTAACATAAAAGACGAGCTAAACCACGAATTTTGTGCCTAAGGACATACTTATACATATATGTTATGAAGCCTAATGCATATAAATGTCTAGATAATAAATGATTGCTCCAGTTTCGGCGTTCCACATTGCAAGAAAAGAGAAATGCCTCGAGTGAAATGTACGGAGTATGCAGTTAATGTCGCCTGCATGGTTTATGAGCGTATGTCCTCGGTCTGCAGTTCCACTGATAGTGCGAGTCTCCAAATAGCACAGCGCAATTACTGTGCTTGCTCTGACAACATATTTAGTTTATAACACGATCGTGTTATACCAGAAGTTATTATACTTACATCCAGTTTCTAAAAAGACAACAGAAAAATTAGCTAGGTAGCTGTCAAAAGTGCGGTCAAACGTCATTTGAGTTGCTAGAAGCATGATCATGATTTTTTTTATTCTTTTAGAAACTGAAATTTATTTGAATGGCGGTTACCTTGACAGGAGTGTTAGTTGAATAAATATTTGATGAGCCGTTTAGAAACCAGGCGTTGTTGCAATAGTCAACAATCTGATTAATAGGGATACTACTACTAACAAAAATAACAACGAGAGAGATTATGTGAAAGCTATTATAGTTAAAAGAGTGATTGATAAATTGATATAAACAATAAATTGTAAACACAAAGTATATTTTACAGTATTAATTACTATTTGTTACCTAACTGTATTAACGGTCGTTTTATTACTTTCATCTAGATTAGTCGTATTAGATAAATAGGAGAGGATTGTATTGTATGCACAAAGTGCACTGAGCGCAGTAATGGCGCCTATACACAGGCTCTATGTCCCCGCAGCAGCTGTAACGACGCAGACAGCGACCAGCCGCCGCCCTAATTACATATGACTCTGTAACTACCAACTCTAACGACGTCATTCAGATTCCTACCCGTATTGTGGATATTAAACTCAACATATGCGATTACTCCCTCTATCTTTCGGCGTTGTCTGAACTGGGTAGTTTTAAACGATGATTGATTATGTTTTTGTATTCGGAATTTCATTTGTCTATATTTATTATTATAAAGGGAAAAGATTTGATTGTTTGTTTATTCCCGATAAAAATCAAAAACAACTGAATCGCTTTTAAAAGTTCAAAAGTGCGTTTCTGTCGAAGGTGCGGTACAAGATGCGCGGGGTACCAGATACTTTTGACCTGGTATCGTCTTACTATATTTTAATAAAACATCTTGAATATATTATTTTTCCTACACCGAACCAAATAGAAATTACGCCCTTCGTACTAATATGCTTTTCTTAGCCGCACTGCAAGCGAGACATGTACAAGGTGTTTTAGACCTGGTATCGCATCGAACGCGTTAACCAATAAAAAGCTCTTCTAAGCGAGTCACTTAGGCTATGTATTTATTTACCCGAGCGGAGCTAGGATGGGTTGCTAGTTGAAAATAAAAAGAAAACCTTGATCTATATGACTTCTTCTTATTAAGCTGCTAAACATGTGAAGCATGTTAAGTTTTGAAAAACAGATCATTATAATATTCTTCTGTCATCTGTTCTTCTTATAAAACTTTCAAAATTTCGTTATTCTGAAATTCACGCGTGTCACTCTTATCTTTGGTCGTTTTATTCAATATTTTTAATACAATTATTTTAAATGTTCTTAAGTTATCCCAGTCTTTTAAGATTTAAAATAAAATAACATTGAATGTTTTCTTAAGAGATTTTTCATATCTTTTCTAGTTTAATCAAAATTGGCATATTTGAAATTATAAATGAAATTAATTTGCCAAAATTCTTTGCCAAAAAAATATTATCAAGCTAAACATTTTTGTTCTGTAATACAAACCTACGGGCGATATGTCAACAGTAATTTATTTTTATGTGCAAATGGCAAATTCGAGATCATATCAATAAAACCAAAGTTCTAGACAAGACTAGTAAAAACCTAAGTTGTATGGGTTTGGAAATAACGCTGCAGGGAGACTGATCATTTCACAAGGAAGCGTGGACTGTGGTGGGAGAGCACCAAATAAGCTTAGGGCTGTCAACGACGGCCAATTTTTGCAGCACTGTTGTATACTCGTGGTGGTATTGCCACCTAGTATCTCTTAGACGGATGAGTAGAGGAGGTAGGTGTTTGTCGTCGGAAATAAATTTTACAATATTATTGTGTAGTCACCGAGTCATATCTAAATTTTTTGATACATGAATAGAGTTTCACCTAGTTAAGAAAAGCTTTGGGTGGACTGTTCTGGCTGTAACGGGCTAAACGTCTACCACTTTAATTTTCATAAGTTCTTGTTCATATATTGTCTTTATTATATTATGGTGTTTCTTTTTTTCAAATTAAACTAAATTACAAAATATTTTTTTTGTAACAAGATCTAACAGAAAAACATTAAAAATATACGCTAGCAAGTAGAGTACAATAAATGTTTTATTGTAACTCGTTAAATTTATTTCGCATAATATATTTTGTTGATTAAAATAATCCGGACGTCCCTGCGGATCTTAATATATTTGTGAATTTATTACAACTGAAGCGACAGTCGTAAATCGTGAACATTCAACGCTACATTAGGTTCATTTCCACGTCGCTTTATGTCGACCCTCCTCTATTCAATTTTGAAGGAAAACAAACACATATTTCAAAGTATTAGCTTGTGTTCTGATGTTCAGTTAGTTTAAGCTTGGCTGGGAATCGGGTATCTAAATGTTAACCTAGTGATACATTCATAGATTCAGAATATGTAAGTGAAAAAGCTCAATTATTTATATATATAACACTCATGTTGATCCTTACGAGCTTAAGCTTATTATCTTCCATTCTAACTTAAAATTGAACGTAATAAGGCAAGGTAGATTATTAATTTATAAATCACGAAATGACACGTCAAATTGTGATTGTTTCGTTCAGTTTCTGATTTGCCCAGTCTGATTATAAACTATTGAAGTTTGTAATAGGTCGATGACACATAGATGAAAATGTAGATCTCAGATAAACCATATAACCGTAGAGAGCCTGGCGGCTGCACTTTGGTCCTGTACAACTCCTACGGTTTGGTTTCAAAATTCATTCCAGTAAATTTCCGTTTGAAAGATTTTTTTGTAAAAAACCGCTTGAGAAAAATAAGTGCGTTATTACTAACAGGATCATCAGCATTTGGAATCTCAATACGTCGATGAAAAACTTATTATAACATTGAATTTAAATAAATTCAATATTGTAACACGAACTGTATTAATGTTATCATTTTAAGGAGTTACAAACGCACCGAAGCGGACTGCCTCGTGCCAAATAAAATGAACAGATTAACATTCAAAGAGGGTCTCCAACAGTTTGTATGATTGTTCAATTTCATGGAAAGCAATTCACTCGGTAGACTTTGATATTAAGTCTTTGTCTAGACGATTGTGCACGTAGGCAACTTTATTTTAATTGGCACAAATATAACATAATAATCTATTTTTATTTTTCTGTTTCGCTTTTAATTACCCGTCAACAATGGTCAAAAATAATGCCTAAATAGGGACTGATCTTTGTGGCGGTCATTAGGGAAGACCTAAACAAATCTTTGTTCTTTATACATAAAATTCTTAGCGTCAGCATAAAAACATTAATGTAAAAAGTGCACAAAGGAACTACTTTGCCACAAAACGTTATACTAAAAGCGATTACCCGCTTTAGAGCGCAATTTCCCCTGCGTCGTAATGACATGGGTGGACCGCACTGACCTATCTAATTACATTTATTACTTTGTTTAGTTAAACTTTATTAATATTTTTAATTGTCGAAATCGAATACTTTTTGCTATTTTAGATAACCTTTATAATCAAATATCATTTTCATTGCATTGTCTTCAATTTGTATACTGAACCAAATTACCATTTAGCTTCTAGACACTTCCTGCCTCTTACTCACTGGCTTGCAGGGTATCTCTATCTTGGACTGCTTTTTAAATACTTATTGTTTCATCCATTTATGATTTATTGTTATTGAGTTAACTTGGCTCTGTTAAAGTTCTGTTTTCTGTTACTTAACTTAATATTATAAATGCATGTGTGAGTTTATTTGTTTTTTTTTTATTGCGCTTTACCACCTTGACGTCTCAACCGATCATGAAATTGTGCACACAAGTTGTCAGAAAAAGACATAGTACAGGGTAAACTCACAAATGACAAAAAAATTGTTATTACCATAGCCACCGATAACAAATTTTTGACATTTACCTGTAATTACCAAGTTATAATACGCGAAATCAAATTACAAAAATTATTAACGAGGAAAATATGAAACGAATGCCTTCGAAGCTGCGGGCTACTGCTAGCTATTTATAAATATACATCAAATGATAAACATGAATCGAATTTACAAAGATATTATGTTAAATTTGTAGAGAAAATACTTAATAAGATTATTGACAGCAGCAACTGCAACAGTTCAAAGCGGGACGTAAGATGCTTACAAAGTTTCCTCAACCGTCTTAGCAAACGGCCATTTTAATACACCGCGAACGAAATGCTTTGTATATATTCTCAATGTCTGAATTATATTTGAATACTGATAAACTAAAAAATAGTAAAATGTTGTAGACTAATTGTTCATGGTATAAATAATTTAATTGTGAATCGTAAAAATGAAAGTAATAAGAAATCGTGTACAGATTTCATTTATTTTTTTATGCGAGTGCGAAACATGGGTTCTAGTCCGCCATCCGACCATTGTCATAATATTCATAATCTACTTATATTTAATATACATGCCCGATGAGTGTTTGCATCAGGCAGGCGGGGCCGGGCCTAAAAAATTAGTAAGAATTTATTACAGTATGGACTAATGCCCTACTGTGCCATCCTCATATAAAAAAGTGGGAAAAGGGCAGGGAGAAGAAGAAATCTTATCAGGAATCGAGTATTTGTACTTCGAAGGCGAAAACTTTGACCTTCTAAATTGTTTGAACGTTTTTTTTTTATAAATCACTATAATTTTACTTGCCTTATCTTCTATCTATTCTTATCAGGTAGTAATAGAAATCACAGTTCTTAGTTTTTCCCAATCAATTTAACTTTTCATTGACAACCATTCATCGAACTTTCTCATCCCCAATTGAATTAATATTGTTGATTGAAAATAAGAGAAAATGCAGACGCTTTTCTAGAGAAGCGTCGGTGAGGAGAAAAAAAACTTTAAGTCCGAACAAACTTTATTGGATTTCAGACAAGCTTACAACTTCACAGAATCCCTCCTAAATCTTTGTTTTCCAACTTAAAACACGTTTAACTTGTGTGCACTGTTCCGAAATACCAACTCCCAGATAAAATTTTGATGTTAAAACAAACTGAAACTTGATTTTGAAATTCTAGTTTCTTTTATCTTTAGATTAAAATATAAATTAAGGGATTACGACTGTTACTCAGAGAGATCGACAGAAATTATTGATGAACGATAATTGCAATTTTCGCAATTCTGCCACAAGTATGCCGGTATGCCACAAAAAAAATAACCGAGCATACAATACTTATGTAACCAATATTTTGTTAGATTCAATACATAAATAATAGTTTATTGATATTTCCAACATTTTTATAGAAAAAATTACAGATAATGCTCATTTTACTTCTAAGTCGGTTATGCTCGTTGTCGCTTAACGACTCAACCGATTGTTATGAAACTTATACATACTTAATGTTCGTAGTATTTATTTCGAAAAAAAAAACTGAATTTGATGACATCAACGCGAGTGAAGCTGCGGATCAAAACTAGTATTCAAATAAATTGATTTGAGAATGTGATGTCAGCATCGGCGGGCGCGTTCATATCGCA
>JWHW01032008.1:138000-151641 GCA_000931545.1 Papilio glaucus | reverse complement strand
GTAAAGGGCGATCCTCACCGCCCCCAGACACTCGTTAAAACAGTTGATGGGGGACAGGTATGTTCCTTCCCTCTACGATCACGTAGATAACATCCCTACTTAGTCGACCTCATTATAGACTTCGACGGTAACACGTTCGAATTGAGTAGACACAACACCCACACCGATGGCTGCTAAATCCAGCAACTAGGCCCCTAATACACGTTAGGGACCTAGAATTATTTATTTTTAGCTCAACATCACTCGGATCGCGAGCCCTGTATCAGATGAAGCTGTAAGAACCGTCAATAAGCAACGACATCTCCGAAAATTAGTAGTAGTGTTCTAATAGAAAGAAGCAATAAAGTCAAAATTGCGTTATTGCAGAGTGCTTCTCAATGCAGTTTTGCTTTTGTTGCTTCTTTCTATTTGTTGTACTAAACTGATCGTTACTTTTTTTCAGACATAGTTTGAGAAATATTCCATGTAGCATCATGGAATATTTCTCAAACTATGTCTGCTATCCTAAACCTACTTCAATTCGCAATTTTGGTATTTTTTGTAAGATTATTCTCATTATTTTACTCTATGAGACAAGAGATTGCGTTTATGACTTCATGTATATAAACCATTTTCATGTATATAAACCATATTTTATATGCTCTTTGATATAAACTAACACTGCGATTGCGTCTGTACTGTCAATGTCTTATGTCATATTCGAGGGGTTTCGTTGCGGTTTGCTTTGCGTGGACATGGGTTCAACACCGAGACATTGATGGAATATTCTTTAAATCACATTGGATCAAGAACATAAATTGGTTAAATTAAGTCAGCCCGACTCTTGGTACCGTTACAGCTTTGTTTCAGTCGGCGAGTTTGGTTGGCAGACGTTTTACAGAATGTTTTTTCACGGGCTTATATACATTTTAATTTTTTATTCAGCAAACATTGTATGTTGCCTAGATACAGATGTAAAGACGGAGGAAGATGTGGGTGTTAAGTATGCCGATCGATGTGAAGTTTGCAAGGTACTTGCAACAGAATTACAAGGGAGGCTCGAAGAAACCGGGAAAGTTCACGACGTAATCGAAATTGGATATTCATTGGACGACGTACAACCAAAGAAAAAAACGAAATATGAGAAGTCGGAGTTAAGATTAATTGAATCCTTGGAGGGAGTTTGCGAGAGGATTCTAGAATATAATATACACAAAGAAAGGCAAGACAGCACCCGGTTCGCCAAAGGTATGAGCCAAACATTTAAAACTCTTCATGGACTTGTGGATAAAGGGGTTAAAGTGGATCTTGGTATACCATATGAACTATGGGATAAACCCTCAGCAGAAATTACTCATATGAAAACTCAATGTGAAAGTCTCTTGGAAGAGAATGAATCTGCTATTGAAGACTGGTACTGGAACCATCAAGGTGAGATAGATTTGAAACATCATCTTTGTACAAAGAATGCTTTGAAGAATACAGACAACTCTTGTTTGTTTGAAGAGTTAGAAACCAAATCTAAAGGAGATAAAGGGGATAAATTATATAAGTCTGAACTATAACTATTATCTTAATTGTAATGGAATGATCAAATACATTACTTAAGAGTACTGTGATAATGCAAGTGAATTTATAGAAATCATATTGTAAAATTCTGATTCTTAATTTACTGATGTACATTGCTTTTCAATGATTTTCTATCGATTTTATAATAATTTTTATTGACATAATTATCTAATTATATATTTGAGATTACTATTCAATGAGAAGGTAAACATCAAATCAATCTAATTCAAATATCTTGTATTCTTGTGTACTTGATAATATAATTTTGGAAACGTGATTAAGTGTGTAGTAATACTTTTTAAATACATTCATGGGCAAAACTATAGAAATCGGGGCCAGGTAAAGTTCTAAGGTGTAAGTGGATAGTCTCGCATATGAAATTTACTAAACCCAACTTCAAAAGTTTAATTTATGGAAAAGTTTGGAATTGTTTTATATTGGTGATTGACAATCTTCTCATTTTGTTTAATAAATTTTGAATTAAGGTATATATAGGTAGGTAAGTTAAAATGCCTTAAAGTAAGTTCTGGTGATCCTCATATATCTAATGCACAAGGCTCCTTGCTAGCTCAACTATAATGTCAGTTTTGTCCATGTTCTGCTCCTTGATAGGTCAAGGCACACAAGCAGTGGGCTGCTTGTGTGCGTTAGAGTCTGAAGTTGAATTTCCTTTTTAATTCTGGCTACTTCTCTGGCATATCTAGATGGTGCTGTTCACTCAGGCAGCTGATGGGTGGCACCTAAAGTGTTGATGGTACCGGGTTAAATATCCTATCAGCTGCTTCTGCTAATGCTTCAACGATTGTGGATGTTTGACCGGCTAAAAATGTTTGTATGCCGATTGGTAGGGCTGATGTTGGTGTTAATAAATTTGGTCGATACTCCCAGCAAAGCTTTGTAGTTGCCATAGGAACTAGGGAAGGTCCGGCAAGCACTGATGTTCTTTTGCAGTGTACTTAAACTACTGTTCCGGAATATTAATTAGGTTGCCTACAGCTGTATTGCCTTTTTACAAATTTACTTTCATCTATTTCAAATACTTTGCCTAGACTACTCTACCCATTTTTCCAAAGGAAGTTTGTTCATAAAATGCACAATAATTGTATGTGTTCTACAATAATTCTACTAACTGATGGTTCGTCTTGATAAAGTATGGTCTGCATGTGTGAAATCATTTTATTATAACATATTTTTATGTTAATATAGTACAAGATAGTTGAAGGATAAGTACTTTTCTTATTTGTAACTAGCTGTTGCCCGCGTCTTCGTTCACGTGGAATCAAATAAAACATATTAATTACTTCGCAGAATAATTTCGATATTTTTTTCACAATCTCGAAGGTTCTTAACATTTTGCACGGAACCCTAATTATTTTTGAAGATTTTTTAATTATTGTGTATTTTCTTTACTATCAGTTTTTGGACATGTCTTAAATTTAATTTGATATGTAATCAAAAGAAATAAATTATATTCAGGAGCAATGGCCTTCCTTTTGTGTTCCATAAAAAATCCTTGTTGCGTGAGAATTTAAGTATTAAACCGGATAAAGTTTCACTTAAAACATACCCAACCTATACCTTATCACCTTTCATTAAATTTTTTACATTACACTTTGATCGTAAATGTAATTTTGTGGAAATTGTGTTAGTTGTTTTGAAAACATTTTGGAATTCACGAATTTTACGTAAAAACATTTGTTTACAAGATATAGTAGTATTTTGTCATATCACCAAGCTGTGTTAGCAAATAAAAAAGTAAACCAATTTTTATAATTATATTTAACTTTATCTGCATGACAATTGCCAGTTATTATTTCAGTATTTTTATAAATATGTGTTAGTATCACATATGAGGTCAAAGGTTGATATATGATACCAATGGTTTTTCTGTTTTACTAAGCAAAAGAGTAGGTATAGGTATAAGAATACAGTTTAGAAATATCCTCATGGCAGGAAAATGATGGAAAATCTATGTCCTGCTAATGATAATGATGCTAATGATAATGATGCTAATGATAAAAATGTTCTTAATATTGTGGAGGTCTCATTAGTTTTTATAAATTTACTTATAGCTCAACATTATATGTAGAATTTGTAGTTTCCAAGTGATTCGCTTGCTATCTGACCGTGGATGGTCCAATCTCAGCCAGACAATTATTTTCTGTGTTTTTTTCTAGAATATATAATATTGCAACTAGGGTCAGTTTTCCTTTAAGCCTAACATTTCTATTGTGGTTCTATCATCATCATGTAATTTGTGGATTTTTCATCTCTAGGTTTCTTCAATTCAGTGCAAGCTAACTTAAGCTTGCATGTTGTTACTGTTTGACGACAGAGGACATATGACTTTCCTAAGCAAGCACTCAATGCAAGTGAACAAACATAAACATTTTTTTAGTGCACATAAACAAACAAATTGGAAACCAGGAAATCTGAGATTCAATATTTTACTATAATAATTGTCAAATTTCTTGTATCACAAAAATGAAAAAGGTAGGGGAATAAAGAAAACAAGCGTAAAATAAGCACCGCTTTAATCAACTGTCAAAAAGTAACATACAAACAAGAGTTGCTGCGCCGGAGGCTTCGCTAGCGCGGCGCCGCAACCACCCACTGCGTAAACTCCGCGCGCACAATCATAATAGTGAGATAAGATTTTACAATAAAAAATCATAAATAAAGTAAATATTTTTTTTAAAACTAATAGGATAAAATACATTCACTCGAGTCTTGCAGACAGCCGACGTGCGAATTTGAAAGCCGTACGCTAAAATAATTTAACACAAAGAATATTTTTGAACGAAATGCACACCACTCCATTGACATTGTCTTTGACAATGGACGATTTACAATAGTAAAAAAATACTATTGACTATACTAAGCCTCGATATTAAGTCAATTGATGTCTTACCGTCCGTATTCCCTGATGGGGTAAGCAGTATATGTAAAACTACTGCACTACACATTCATGTGTAATTAGATATGTTGCAAGCCCAGTGACGACACTAAATTCAGTACGGACATTTCATTCAACTCGTACAACGATCGAGGTTCTTTAGGATAGTAAACATTTGTATGCCAAAAACGCTTTGCAACATTACAAAGTCCATTTTTATTTGTGTGACGCACACTGCGGACGGCGCGGCGCGCATCAGATGGCGAGGCGCGCGACGTCGGGCGGCTCGTCCTATAGGTAGGGGCTGGTGTCCTGGTAGTCGTCGTCGCTGTCGGATCCGTCGTCGGTCAGCTGGCGGTGCGCTGCCTCCGCTGCCTCCTCTGACTCCCCAACACCGTCAGAGCTCGATGCATCTGTCAAATGCTACTCATCAATACACATCCAACTAGAATTATTATTTAAAACAATGGAGTTTTTTTTTACAGTAGAAGGTGGCAAACGAACTAGCGGTTCACCCGATATCAAGTGATCGCTACCCATAGACATCTGCAACAAGCTAATGAATAGCAGATGCCTTGCCTCTTCTTAATCTTTAATGGACAAAGGAGGGAATAAACATTCCTTTTCCTATTCATTCCCTCCTCAAGCGGAAGGGGAAGAGGACTAGACTTAGGTCTCCGGCACCCCATTCATCAGACAAAACGCAGAATACTCCACGCCTATCTCCTGTGAGGTCGTGGTATTTCACCGGTCGAGTAGGCCAAATCGTGCAACCGATGTTATTGTTGCGGGCCCCTTGTTAAGAGGTAAGTCAAATACGCCCAAATAAATAATGCAATGTAAGTCCAACAGGCCCAAATGATATTCATTTGGGCCTGTTGGACTTACCTATTATGCAGATTAAATTAAAAGAACCCAGGATATAAATCATTAAGTTCTAGGGGCTGTCTGAGATAATATTTTTGTAAGCAATTTTTTCATGGTTAATAAAATAATCACGAATGTAACCTTAGCTGGCGATAAATGCTTGGGAACCAGTGTTTAATATAAATAAATAAACCAGTAAATAATAATATAAAAAGTTAGTTAGCTATGTTACTACATGCGTCATACAAAAACAAAATTCATTTCTCATTTTACTGTAGCTAATTTATATTTAAAATAAGCAAGTAAAAATATCATAACTATTAGTAATGTGTGAAGTCAACAGGCAGTTCAAAGGTGATTCTAATAAAAAACGAAAGATATATTCTTATTTAAAAATGCATTGCTCAATACTCGTGAATATAAAATTATAGCGTGCTAGTGCTGTTTTGCATTTATGTCCCTCAAATTTTATCATCTATATCAAACAAACATACTAAAATGTACTCTGCAATTTCAGAAAATAAAATTTTGGTACGTCCTTTTCAATTCATAACTACACACTCTCCATATAACGATTATTTTTATATAATTTTACAAGTTTTTAAAGAGTGATCAATCCTATACTGATTAACTTATTGTACCACGTTTTTTCACTAACAAAATAGATCTGTGTTATCCAAATATTACGTTGGAATTTAATTTAAATAAGATTTGTTGACAAATTTATTTAAAAAAAATCAACATATAATTAAATATAATTTGTTTTGTTTAGTAAAAGGGACTTAAATGCATTAATCTTCACTATCTAGTACAAGCAAAGCATAGTTACCCAGTTACCTGCTTGCGGCTCCCAGAGCGTTTCGTATCGCCGCGCCTTGGGCGGTGGTGGGGAAACTGATCCTCTGCAACAATATCACTTTAATGTTACATTTATGTGGAAAGTAATGTAAAGTAAAAATAAAGTAAATGATATTAAAACTATTTTAGATATTTTTAAATTAAACCTCTTGATTATTTAAAAAGACGGCGTAGAACATTGTACACACATGTATCTGTTTATTCTGTACTCAGGTAGTCAGGGAGTAGGTCAGTAACAGCTTAGTCAGCCGTCATGCCTCTATCACGTCATGGAGAAATCTATAAAGGTGAGCACACACTATGAGTATGAAGTTTATCGAACTCGTAACACATCCCTTTGTGACTTTACTAAAGTTACTGTTTCAAGTAGATATTATATCTACAAAACCGACAGAGCGAGAATGTCGCATACGTACAAACTATGGTGAACTGTTACAGGTTTATGGAGCGCGGAAAGTTCAACACCATAGTGTGTGACAACTTTATAACCAACTCGCATATTTTGGACAATCGAAATAGCCGAGCCATTTCCTTACAATGAACCTGTATTATAACGTATCTCTAAAACTTAGGACAATGAAAATTGTTTTTTAAATTTATTATTTGAATTTATTTCATGTTAATGGCCACTCGATGTGCATGGGTAAGACTGGTGGTGGGTACCTGTGTTCTAGTACGTCGCCATTCTCGCTGGGCGGCGGAGAGCCGCGCGGAGAGGGCGGCTGGCTGAGCGCTTGCATGAGCCGTCCCTTGGACTCGTTCCAGATGTTGGACAGGCGCCCATCAGGTCCGAACAGCAGGAGGAACGCGTCGATCAGCTCGCGCGACTTCTCCTCCCACTTCGTCAGGATGTCCACGCGTTTCTCGCCGATGTTCGTCATTACCTGCAATGTATTGGACTTGATTTCCATTTTATATTAATTTATATGCTCACGCCCCTCAACCAGTGCCGTAGGCAGATCTTACGGATTTCCACTAGGCATGGTCCTAGTTCACCTCTCTCGCTTTTTCTACGATGTAGAAAACATGCACGGTCGGTATATCCTTAGTATGTCACCAATCTGGTCGGTTTAAGTTCGCCTGGGACCCCTACTTACACTGCTACTAACTTTTGCAACATAAATTCTCTTGCCAATACTATTTCATGTTCAAGTATTCATTCAACATTCGTGAACCACAAAAGCAAATCTTTCTAAATTTAAGTCAAAACGTCCTTATTTAACACAACCTATACTTTCACCTTACAAAGATATTTCTCATTCTAACATTCAGTATCACGCCTAATATTAATTAATTATCTATAATGGTGCAATACAAGAGATACAGCTATCTTAGACTCTTTGGACCGATGGACCAATTAAGCTCATGATAACCCCTTCCCTTACAAGGTAAATTTTGATTTAAATAAGAATTATTGAGTGGTCGAAACACGTAGTTTAATTATTAAGGACTAAAGGAAATTGTTTCTAAACGATACAGAAGTATTTCAAATTTTATAGAAATACTGTCGCTGTTTGCTGCGACTTCGTCACGTGAAACGTACAACGCATTCGTGTCTTATTTTCCGCGCTATTGATTTTTTTACTTCATTTCACGTACAAAAACTTGGAATTATAGACAAAATATGTCACAAAGTTGTTATAGGGAGAACATGACAAGTAGTAGCAATGAACCATTTATAACATTACCATGCAGGGCAACCTACTGTCTACCGTCTCACTTTTTATATTTACCCAAATATTTCAGTTTTCCCAAAGATTTATCAAACATTTACATTCGTACAAACCTTATCCTGACTATTACAATCAAAATACAAAAGAGTCAAATAAATTCAGGCAGCTGTTCTGAAGTTATGAGCGAACAAACATTCGTGAATCTATTTTTCTTTATATGGTCGGATAATATAAATCTCCAAATGATCCTACCTTCTTGCCCTTGTCCTTGAGCTCGTCCATCTTGTTCTGCAGACGGAACTTCTTCTCGTTGAGGAAAGAGACGTTGAGCTCCTTGGCGGAGTAGCCTCGCGCCAGGTTGCGGCGCACGTAGATGTCGTAGTCGCGCACGATCCGCGCCACGATGTCCGACGTCGACACGCCTGACAACAAATATTTATCACATACAGATACAATATATCGGTAAATAGAAATAACGAAAGTATTTTAACAAAAGTATTTTTGATAAATTGATATTTCAAAATAAAATGAGAAAGTCATGCTCATATTCCTCAGGTTGAAATACGTTTTGTTGTAATTAATTACTCAGAAAAGATAAAAAAGGGACGTCTACAAAGGGGCTTCAGGCGTCGGACAGTTAGCAAAGCATCCACGCCTATAACGTTTTCTTCAACAACATTGTCATTACAATTTAATTTACACAAAACCCAAGTACATTATATACTTGCATCTATTGACGCACCATTTAAGTTTATCGCGTAGACTCGGCAAAGGGCATTGTAGCTACCGAAAACGCATCGACCCATTTTTATACGATTTTTTTCTGTTCAAAGCTTATGACATCGAGAATGTTACAATAACAATGTGAATTTGTATCGCATTTGTGAATTGTGACGCATCGTATGTAGTGATGCATATATGTTATTGGCAACAACTCCCCCGCACACGTATGTATATAACGATGATGGCAGATCAGGCGCTCACCTTCCGTCCTCTCAGTTGCGACGAACATATCCTTGGCCTTGATCATGGCGTAGGTGTCCTCGCAGTCCTCGGTGGTGTAGGGGATGTCGTCGTGCGCCACGAAGTCAATCTTGTGCTTCTCCAGGAACTCCTCGTCGTACTCCCACGGAGCGTTCCGCACCACCTGATAATCATTAAAATACAACCTTTTATTAAGAATTTCAAGATTGCTAAACATACCCTAGACAAATATACCAGTCACTATCCGCTACTCAGTATGCGTATTAGGTGATTATGTGAAAGAACTCTTTTAAGAAGAATCTTTATCGATAATAGATAGATATCATCGTATCTTCTAATGGCGAACAAACCTTCTTTCTTTTAAAATAGAATATTTTCGTTTCGTAGGAAGTGAACTAGACTCACCAGTCGGTGAGTATATGATTATTTACAAAAAAAAAAACATATTCTCTCTTGTACTTTGTACACACATTTCAGACGTACTCACTATCGTAAGACTAAAAAGATAATAACATTGTAAATCATAATGAGCGTTTTGTTGTGGACATAGTTTGTGGATCTTGGTGGAAAGGATATTTTACTTTGATCACCCCAGTGATATGTAATACAAATAGGATTAAACATATAAGAATTATAAGATATTATAAGATTAAATAAAAAAAAAATAGAAGAGGCGGTGTGGGTTGTCTATAGGTTCTGAGTTTAATCTGCAAGTTGATAAAAAGTTAAGCGATTGTTGTGTGCAGTCAATGGAAAATATATGCTTTTGTTTTTATTTAAAATTTATGTTCATACTTGCTTTGCTGGAGGTTATAATTTGACTAGGAAAACTACAGCATTGAATAAAATTATAATTTAATGCTATTGTTTTAAATATAAATTAAAACATTGTAGTAAATTGCGCGCTATTATATTTTGCGATTTAACGTAATAACCCTCTTGTTTACAAAAAATCCATTTCGCTGTGAAACGAGGCAGAATTTATTACTTTTTAGTTTTATAGTTTCACATAAAAACCCCATCTTTACAATAAGCTCATATGATCATACAACCCTGAAAGGATAGACAGAGGTGAATAGTACAGAAGTTAAATTATCTAAACACATTTCACATCAAATATTTGGACCAAAACAGATAGTAAACCATTACCGTTCCATTAGTAAAGGCAATTGATATTTATTTTAAGCTCTTGAAAGAGCCATTATTTTGTTTCTAATTAAAAATACATATTATATAACTTTAGAAGTAATTAACTTATTCAAAGGTCTGCATATTTTTCTAAGAGACTTGGAATGCCACATAGGCAGAGATAAGCAAGCGACCTAGTTAAACTTCTAGGCGTGGGTGTCGAGAGGCTTCTAACAATGCCGCCCACTACAAAATGTAGCCTACGTGTTTTCTTACAAAATCGACGACCTGGATTCCGGGTTAGTACACTGAAATGCATTTTAGAGCAGAGTTCTTTATCGCACGTTATTCGTTTGTTTGCGGGCTGAGGGGTAAAAACCGAAAAAAGAGTAGCAATGTAAAACGCCACCAAAAACCGAAATTTTATGCAGTGATTTTTGAGGCACTTCCCGAATTACCTAGAAAGTAGAAGTAATAGGGTATGTTAGGTTGGGTTCTTTCCCGCACCTCCACGACTAGCGCGTATTTTAAATTTAGGTGAAATTTATCGGAGTCTTTTGAATTTAGTTTGCAGAATATTTGTTAAATTATATAATTCTGTTGCTTTAATGCGACATTAACGAAGTAGCATATGCATATTTAATGCCAAAAATATTTCTGCTTAGTATGCATATAATGCAATATAAATACTTCCATTGCATAAAAAGTATTTTTAAAATTACTTTCTTAATTCTAAGACAATAAATTAACATTAAAAACTCTCCGATTATAAATACAAAAATGAATTTAAGGGATGAAATTAACTTAATGCGAGGGGTCGGCAAATAGATTTAAGTGAAGTCCAGATACAGTTCAAAACATTATCGAGGTCCAAAAGAGAAAAAAATTAGGTACTTGAAACCTATGAAAATAGGACTTGTTATACTAAAATATTATTAAAATCTCTAAATATAAAAAGATTTTCATACAAATTTTTCTCCTAAACCACTTTGAACATTTTAGTAGTTTCGGTGAGCTGCTGCTACATTTATACCATATTTCCAAAACCCACCAACACATGGCAAGATTAGATCTAATGATGGAGATTTGCGTCGCGGCTGAGATTCAACCCTAAATTAAGAGTGATAAAAATATTAGCAATAATTCCACTTCTACCCCAGAGGGACCTGTTCGAGCTTCGTGTTCAGTTCGAAATTCGACCGTCCGTTTTCCTGTTGCCTACCTCCGTGATATATTATATTATAGTACGTATAGCTTTAATAGACATGTTATTTTTCTTTTTTACTACATATACATTAAAACTTGGCTAAAATAAAAATGATGAGAGAAAATATTAATGGTTCTATTACGTATTATAATTAATATTTTTTGTGATATAATATTATTATACTTAACATTAGAGATCTCGTTACTGAGCATTATAACAGACGCCACTTCAATGCTCGCCATTTAATAGCATTAGTGAGTGATATCAAATTGATGTACTCGCACACGGCATAGCGTTTTTAATTAAATTTCGTGCCGGTTATTTTCCATTCCATTCAACACATCACTAATGAATTCAAATTAACAAATTTATGCATTTTTAAAAAAATCATCGATTTTCATATCTACTTTGGATCCATTAGTTATGTAAAAAAACCACTCAAGTTTATGTTAAGTTAAAACTTTTGTATGTCCTAAGTATTTAGAATCTGATTATAGGTAGTAAAAATCATTGTAAAAATGAAAAAATAGTTACGAGTGGGTCGCGCGACAAACGGATACCATAATGTAAATTACTTTTGATTCTAAAATTTAAATTAATGGTTTTGGTTTTGGAATGAATTATCTATACCGACCGTTATATTAAGGCAAGCAGCTCTATATGAGATGTATGAGAATTCTATGAATGTTTAGCAAAGGCCTCTCGGAGTTCAAGGTCACAGTCTTAGCATTGTCTGCATGCGTCAGTGTTGGAATTGTCATTCACCGCTCGCTGATTGAATACTTTATACTATTGTATTGTTTAAAGGAATACAATCTACTGAATGTAAGATATAGTCGTCGTGATAGAATACTAGATTACTGCTCCCTTGATGTGTAACATCTTTCCTCTCGCTTTCCTGCAATCTGTGGGATTGATTTCGTGAAAAGGAACGGAAGTGTGCAACATGTTTGCAATCTTGCAAATCATGCGAAATCGCACGCAATTTTGGGTGCGAGATTAATCTTGCAAAAAGTGTGCGAGATCTTGGTACACCGTGATTGCATTCACTAGTAACAACAGTACTTAATTAAATATTGACGTCCGATATACCTCGAAGGGGATGATAAAGACATTATAGTAATTTTATCTACATTTACACTTAGTCTATGACTGTCCCATATTGTGTGTGTGTGAGTACTTGTTAAGCACGTCGTCGATTCGATGTCAAATGTTTGAAATATTTTTCTGTTTCTTGTCTGTGTCTTTATCATATTTAAAAATTAAACTTGGTGAAATGCAGATAGCGATTCATTATCACAAAGAATACTCATTCGTCAGAAAACATAAGTAGCTATAGATAGTGGTAATTTGTATACGTATCATATACAAATCTAATCAGTGATACGTACAATGTACAAACACGTGCAAGTGATAAATCTTCAGTATATCAACACAACAGCTGTTTCGATAAAAACTTTAAAACGTATTATTGTATAATACACTAGCCGCACCCGGCATGTGTTCCCGGCACGTAAAGTAAAAATGTGTTTGGTTGCATGTTCTGTTTATTGGCGACTTTTCAAATATGTCAAAATTATTGCCGTCTTTTCAAATAAATCGAGGCATTGTGCAAAAACATTCATCAACATAAAATTTTCCTTATTATTTTCAAACTTTTGCGTTTGCCTCGGAATACTAACTACTACTAATTTGATCAATGGTTTAGGAACGCATGGAGGACCAACGAACATACATTTTTTAATTTATATAGATAAATTATCCCCGGCTTCGCGCGGATAGCACTAGTTATGTTGATCTGGTCGCTATTAAATTTATTAACAGGAACATCCGTTAGGTCAATCTGAACATTTCCTGAAAATTTCATCGTAAACGGTCGAATCGTTTCGGAGTCTATAGGGAACATACATACACACATAGCCTTTTATATACAGTGTAAACTCTATATAACGACTCTTAAGGGACTGTGCATTTTTGGCGTTATAGAGTTGTCGTTAATTGGAGTGAAAAGTAAAATAGATAACATTTTACTATTCTAATATTTTATTAATTTACTAACGTAAAACAACTGAATAACGATGCTTATTGCATAGATATAGTCTGTTATCATTGTATTTTTTTTATATATTTTACATATATCTTAGGATGCTGCGGGATCAACTTGATTATATAAAAATATTTTTGTAGTACCTTTGCTGCATCAAGTGCATTTTTGATGCTTGGTGGAGGAGTATATTTCATCTTCTTCATTGTACCGTTGTCGTATTGTTATCGTTATTTAGAGTGAGCGTGATGCTACATAGAGTACGTCATTGTATAGATAACACGATAAACTAACCAAAGTCAAGCAATTTCGACGTTTTAAGGAGTTTGGCGTTAAATAGAGTATTCGCAGAGCTAGTTTTTCCACACAACGTTTATCCCCCTACTTATGGTAATCGCGCCAACTGTCAAACGACAAAGTTATGCCAAAACCGCTG
>JWHW01032008.1:126624-137511 GCA_000931545.1 Papilio glaucus | reverse complement strand
TTCTAATTTCTCGCGCACTTTTCTTAATATTTTTTTTACAAGAACCTTCTCTAGACAATAACCAACACCAAAAAAGGAATAGGAGAAATCGGTCCAGCCGCTCACGCGTCATGTATAATATAAAGATAAATACATAAATACCTAGTGTTTATTTAGTAATGTTCCAGAAACAATTTCATAAACAGCTTGCTGACAACAAAGGTGATAACAAAACTGTATTTTTTATTTACACTATACATTCATAATGATAATGTTGATTATGACACATCAAGAGCGCGATTAATTAATTAACTTCCCTTTAGTAATTATATATCTCAAATGCTTCCTTAATATATCTGACATTAGAAACAATTATTAACTTAATTACAATTAAAGTAAAATTATGAAGGAAATCCATTAACCAAAAATTAATTGTTTATAAATTAGAAGTTTTTTTTTCTTTATTTTTACGTACTATTTTTCATTGAAAGTAATTAAAATATTTACGCTAGATAACTTCAATGAATTTTGTAAGCGTAACGCATATCCAAATTAAGCTTTAATCTATTTGTTTCTTTAGGTTGACAAAGTACGGAGAAATAAAATAGAAAGTAGAAAATATTTCTCTATGAGACGAATATGATTTCATTGGGTGATTCCTACTGTTTTACTACATTTCGTTATCAAAAATTGATTGGAGCTAAAAAGTCTGAGCTTTTTACTGAACGTTGAAAAATCTGTATTATTTACACCCGATTTCTGAAAGATTTGTCCAATTTTTAATCAACTAACACCAGGAGTGTTACACTGCTGTCAAGTTAACAGTCATGACCAATCAATTTCAGTTTATATGAGAGAAAAAGTTGATTACCATGCTTCTGTAACTCAAATGATATTTGATCAGACTCAAATTATATTTATTTTTCCATTAAAAACTTTGGCATTAATTTTACCGTTGATATCAATCTTCGAGAAACCGGGCGTCAGCAAGTTATTTTTGACAACATCCCTAAAATTGGAATATATTTAGTGCAAGTTAACGGAAACTCAAAACCGTGATCTTCAGATCGCAGCTGTGCATACTAGCATTACTACAGATGAGATAACTATTCGAAACCTAAATAATCCATATTACTACTGACATAGGATTCAAAATGCTTTACCTCATCGACGTATCTGCAATGCCGGACCGCCTCGTACCTCTCGTCCTCCGTCATCACGGTGCGCCCCTTGCGGCTGTGTGTCAGTTTGTCGTTGCATACTGCAAACAAAATTATTTATTTAATCTAACTTGAACTTAATTTATGAATAAACTAGCGCTTGGCCATAATCCTGGCCGATGTTAAGTTGTGATGTTTCTACACATAAGTTTAGTATCATCCTACTCACTATTCTCTTAAAGGTAGATTCTTAAAACAAATACAACAGTTGATTTGAATGAAAGAAACGTCCGTTCCGAAAAGGCCGTTCATATATTTACTGATAGGGAAAAAGATTTTTACAAATAATTAGTTTTACGTAATATTCCGTACATTAGTTATATTTTAAACACATTTAATTCTACACAAATAATTACAAAACAAACAAATACGTTCCATGCATCAAATGTGATATTTATCGGAATACGTCATTAACTTTGTGCTGAAGCCAAATCATATTAATCGCAATTCAAACCATTAATCAATAATGACCTTGGTATCTGCACTTGGCCTAATGAAATATATTGGTTGGACGCACGAAACTAGCGCAGTCATCAAATCTGGCCTTAATGTGCCACGCGTTGCTTCATTATCACTATCGAAGCGACTGTATTGCTACAGATGTGATAACGCCAATTATATTCTACGTAATTAGAGCCTGAAGATACCTTGGTATCGCAAGATAAACCTCGTACGACAAACACCGACCAATCACAGACGCCATTATGTTGCATGGTCGCTTTTTGAATTCATTACTCAATATTGGTAATTCACGGAGAAGTAAATATTTGTTAGCATTAGTGTTTATTATTGTTTCTACAGTAACAACACAGCGAGCGATTTTTATTCATCCGTCAATTTACTAAGCTCTAGCGGTCCACTAGCGGATATACGTCATTGCAAACAGTGGTTTGTTAGTACGCATCGTTGGCCGCACTAAATACTACAAATATGCATAATTAGTGTTGTCTTAGAGACCAAGCTTTTTACGATAAACAAAATTTTGAACAGAAAAAATTACAAAATTAAAAAAAAATACGCAATTAAACATAAAAATCGATTCTTAATCATATTTTTTATAGGAGTGGGCGTCAGCCAAGGAAATACCAATACACGAGAAGACCTTAAGAAAACTATTGTACAATTGAACTTCAGACCTACCTTGGCTGACACAATATTATTACACGTTGTTGCAAGAGATCACAAACCACCGTACTATTTATTCCTTAATTTTTTAAACGTTGATCTCCAAATGTGGATATAAACTCCTGCACTAACGACATCATCATTCAATTTAAATGAATGAAAATATTTTATCATTCTGATGTTGCCTATACTAACGCAACTATTACAAATATTTTATTCTGTCTGAAGATAAAGACCGTACTGCAAGCAATCCCGAAGTCGAGCGCAATCGATATCTTTCGCAATGTCTAGTCCTGCCGTCTCTATCTAACTCTATTCTACAATATAAGGTGATGTTTTAAAAACGTCAACAGAGGGCAACTGCATTAGTAATTGTTTGTGTGACCATGCCTTGTACTCTCATAGTATGAGATCAGCGTTCATTATATTATTTCCGAATGACGTTGACCGGCCGACTTGATCGGGATGAGTCGGAGTGACGTCGTCGCCTGCTGTTCGTTTAATAAACAATCAGTTTTATCTTTAGAAATTAGAGGAAAAATTTTCTAGCAACCCCTATATTGCATTCTTATCTTCATAATACATTCCACAGCTGACTGACTTAAAATTCAATCCAATCCGATTGCGATGGTACATTACATCAAATAAAGTAAATATTTGTCTACTTTTTATAAACACTATCGATCTCCGAATAAATGAGAATTTATCATTAATTATGTGAAGGTTTACCCTCGGGTGACAAGTATATTTCAAAAATGGAAAAGGTTTCTTTACAGTACATGTAAAAAATAAAAAGCTTTTCCATTGATCAAGTTCAACTTTACTAACCAACCTTAACCAACAATTTTTGGTCGATGGATACTTTTAATGGGTCATGAGTCGGCCAAACATTGAATACACTTGTTACCGTATATAACAGCTGAAAGGCGTCTACCAAACGTACGAACAATTTACAGAACACATATGCTTAAGTAATTACGTAAACGGTATTTAATTCATCTTTGGTATTTGTCAAAGAACAGAATTTCCACAGCTTATTGGACACATAGCGATGCTGGTGGACGAAATGCAAAAAGACACTCCAGCAATGCTTCTTTCATTCATAGGGTATCTTAACCAGTAATATTCCATTTCTTCTCTGCATAACCATAAATCGTAAACGGTGGAAGCACCGACCGTTTGTTTACATCGTGTTTAAAAAGGCAAGTGATCAGATTCAATAAAACCCAAGTTATCATTGTAAACCATCAATGAGAGTGAATTAAATGTTGTTAATAACGTCGCATAATACTTATTAGGTAATTCATTAAAATTTGGCAAGTGGTTACGGTATTGCGTTGCGTTTACGATCATCGCGCCAAATCGATCGGAATTCCTCTGGTCGATGCAGGTGTGACGTTTGACATGCTCTACATACCGACATCACAAGGACAGTTAGCACGTCGATGAAATGTTTATAAGACGGAGCACTCAATTATAAATTTCACTAAATGCATCACTATGCAGCTAATTTTTAAATGTTATTCTGCAAAACTGGACTGTGGTTTGTTTGAAAAGATTGTGTACTAATGCTGCAAAAAGCTGAATTTTACACCATTATTGTTTTGTACAGCAGTACATGCTATGTTATTGCAGCTTAATTATTTACGAAAGCAAACGTATATTTTGTTAAAGAAAAAGCTTAACTACATGCTTTTGAATTTTAGTTTTCCGCACATTCATTTTGACTCATACACTGGTTGCACTATGGACTAAAATGGATCGCTCACCTCCGACAATGAGATATACGTTGGGGAAGACGTTCTTGGCCTGCTGTAGCTGTCGCGCGTGCCCCTGGTGGAACATGTCATAGATGCCGTCGGAGTAGACGCGCACGCGGCGGGGCGCGGAGCCGGCCAGCGCAGCGGCGCGTGGGATGCGCCCGTACGCGCAGCGCTCGCGCTCCACTACCGCCATCGGGTCTGTGCTGAACGGTGCCGCCAGCCTCAAGGACTATAGACAAAAAAACACCCCATTAAACATTATGATAAAAACATAAGTTTATTCTTACGGCTGGAGATTGGACGAACGAACGAGCAAGAACGGAGCAACCTTCTTACTCATAAACATCGGCAAAGACATGGTGGGTACACATGAAAGAGAGAGCGATGGGAAGGAAATTGTATTGAAACTTTACACCCAGTCTCTAAATAAACACAGAACGTATCTCAAGAAAAAATACCTCTCGTAGAATAAAACGTTTCACGTTAGTTACTGTATGCGGTCATGGTACTCTCTCATTGGGGTCGGTTCATAATGAGATCTTTTTTTACCTTTATTTGCAAAACGGGCAAGATATTTTTTTAAAATAATTTTCAAGCAAAAGATAATTTGGCTGATTACAAACACAAAACTTGATTGTATGCAAAGGCAAATTTGTCTGGAGTTGAAAAATCTTAACTCTAGATAAATTTAGCAATGAGTTATACTAAGATTACAGATAGATGTATCTCAAGAAAAACAAATAGGATCTCGGGAACTATACATTTAGTATTTGATTATTTTATTAAGAGTCATTAAATTATTTCGTAGGTACCAAAATATTTTTAATGTTTACACACCTACAAAAATTTCACAATAAAACCAATTAATGCCCTCTTAATTATAAAGTAATTAATTATATAGAACATTAATTTAAAAACAAGTTTCCAGATACAAACACGTGATTAAAAGTATTTAAGTAAACATTGGGGACAACGATGTTTACTGCTAAAATTAATAATCGCAAACGGATATTTGCGATTATTAATTTTAACTAACTTATCATTTATCCGTTTCAAAAATGAAGATTTTTGACGACAGGAAACGATTTCAGTAAGTATGAATACAAACGGTACTACGTATGGACTACTGTCATACTGTGCCGATCCCACATATTGTGGAAAAAAGGAAGATTATGATGATGAAACGCAATCTAAAAGCACACTAACTAGGAATTAAAACCAGATGATTAGAACGCTAGTTGTTTTAGCCATTGACATATTTCTCATATTTCTTTCCAGCAATTCTTATATTGTATTTCAATACGTGAACCTGATACATTTACAGTTATATATTTTAGTAAATTGAACACTACGATTATTAATTCAATTCATAATCCGCGCGGTCAAGATAAATTTATTTTTAAACATGAGCAGTGGGTGGCAAAGGTTTTGTAGCGATTGTGTCGGACGATAGTGCAGTGGCGTGATGTGACATCAGTAGCAGGAGAATAATATCCGCAGGGCGTTGAGCGCCGCGTGACCGGACCCATCCCTTATCATTAATTGCCGGCACTTACGATGTTGTGACTGGTGCTATTAATAGCAGTATGAGTAAACCTGTACCCAGACCGGTACACGTGCTCAGTAACTTTGTGAAATTTAACATTCAAGCTATAAATAAAGGTCAAATATTTAAATTAAACAAGTTTTTAAAACTATGTAGCGTTCGCGTCTAATAGGTGTTCGATGATAATACGCTTACAAGGATTTTTTTTAACAAAAACGGTAAACAATATGTTGCTTTCGATATGATAGTAAGGTTTTTTAACTGATTGTTTTTGTTAGCTCAAGGCGACGTTAATATCGATTTTTCAGTTAAACTCGTTTGTGAATATTACAGCAGCGCACTTGTATGCTTTAAGTGCTATGCTTCTGTTCAAATGAATAAATAAATACACTATACAAATAAACATATACGCAGGGTTTTTTGTTTATATTATGTGCTGTGTGTATTATGTTTTCTTTTTTTTAATCTTCAATTTTGTCTTGTCGAAAAATCGAACCAAGTACTCACGGTAACAGCTACGAACTGTTACCATTTGGCATAATCGGAGTTATGCATTGAATGAAATAAATATAAAGTAACGCACTGTAAAGCATTGCTCGTCGACATAACTAAACGTGGTTATTATTTTCAACAATAACATATATACACGATCGAAATTATAAACATGTCCATGTAAGATCATGCAAGAAATATGTACTACATGCAAAATGAAATATAATTATCAGCAACAGTCACGTACGTAGAAAGGCTCAAGGTCTCGTAATCGGGAAGTGCAAGTGGAAAATATCAATACTTTTAATATCGATACAAGAACAAGGATTTGAACGTTTAGCAGATTTCGCGTAAGTTTGGTCGATGATGAATCAATAGTATTTAACCTTTATATCCATAATTTAAAAAAAAATAGGGCACTGTACATATAATTGTTGAATTTATTTAATAAGAAAAGATAAGACTATATAAATTATCCCAGAGACGTTTCTTTCTAGGACTATTTAATATTATTATTCTTAATATTATTATAAATAATCGGCGTAATCTAGAAGACACCGCTTATTTATTGTTTTCAAACAACAAAACCTATACCTACATATTTATACATACATTTATTTACTCCCTTCGAGATCATAGACCATGAACTTTATAACTTTACTTAACATTGACCTAGTTACATGTGGCAGATATGAAAAGCAAAAAAAATATTGTAAAAAAATTCCTTTAACTTATGTCGAAAACGATTTACTACACATTTTTACGAAAATGCTTCGAATACAATATATTTACTAAATACAATAAACATGTTTATAGGCCTTTTATAAATAAATAATAATTTTAAACACGTAAAAAGGCTAAGCCCGTGATTTAGAAAGCAATTGTTAAGATTACAATTTAACAGACTTGGCATACATGTTTCATTTTTCGTTCATTCATAATTATATTCGTATAGTTTCCAGTGCTAATTAACCCAAGAACAGAGATAACGACAACGAAATATACAAGGCCGTGTTCACGCATAAGATGGGTACTAACTTCAACATGATATTTGGGAATGTCCTAATAGGTAAACGTTAAAAAAGCCATTACGTATGATGATTGTGGAGTATTATGCTACTAGTTTCTGAACTACGTAATAACATTATTTGTAAAGGTATGTAGAGTATTGAAAACTATAGTATATACCGGAATGCGTGTACAGCAACGAGGAAAGCGATGTGGGAAACAGCTAGGGACGCCTTTAATATACATGTATATACTACAATTATATTTACATACTAAAGAATATAAAGGCGATATTAAGAGTGCAACCGACAAACATGAATACATTGATGTAGTGGGGCGCCCACAATGAAATCTGCTGTATTCAGATGCGACCGAATACAAAAGAGAACGTGAAACAAAAACTGTTTCGTCAGTCACATCGTACTAAGTTAAAATGTGATGTAGAATTTTACGATTATCATTATATGTCACAATATACGCAATGAAAGCACAGCCGCGGTTAATTTAATGTAATGAATAAGCCGCGATGTAACGGTTTTATTTATTAATGTCATCTTGTCAGTATCTTAATCCATCCACGAGATTTATCTGAAAGTCGATGAACGATATTGGCACTTTTGAATAGATGAGTGAATGAGAATAGGTACTAGTGATTGGTCGATGGTCGAAATTGCACCATAATTCAATAAGTTACATTCGTATGTAGTAACTAGAGTAATAACGACTTATTTTATTAATTTGCAACACATTTTATAAATTTGTACGTTCTACGCTTCTCATCTATAGAAACTTTAAATACACAACTCCGTGCTGGTAAAGTTTTTTAAAAGGTGTCCGAAATTTATTACTAATTAATAACCCGAAAAGTATTAGTAAATCGATTAAACAAATAGGTAATTAAACTAAATATAAAAACTTAGGACAACCACGTTAGCCTTGCGGGCACTGAATTACAATTTCAGATGATGTCAGGTTTGTGATATTTTTAACATGGCGTTATCTTATATCTTAAGTGTATTGAAATGCGCCATGTACGAAATATATGTTGTCACAACATTGTTCAGACTGAGTAAAAGACACAACATTTTTTGCATAACCATTACAAAAAGTTTTAATTCTAATTTAATTTAAATTATTAGATATCAAAACGATCGAAACTTACGTAGAGCATCTATATATAAAAGTGGACGTGTACGTCTTTATATTTCACTTCACAGTTGTTATTGTGGTTGATTGTAACTTTAACGCAATGTGGCATTATGGTCGTTGTATGTAGATGATTGTAGCGGTGTAAAAGATACGGGGTTTGAAAATTTATTTTTCGATAATATGTAACTATTATTCATTTACATTATTCTGGAATGATTATACAGATTTATATCTGATAATTGTATGATTTAAAAAAAAGAAAAAACCACGCGAAGCAACCAAAATCGCAAACCAAATAAAAATGAAAGCATAATGAAATCATTAGTAAGAGAGCACGTGGAATGATGCAAGCAATAACAACAGTTCTCGTGTGTAATGTAAGGCAATGTCAGAGGGACAGCGGAGCCTGCTCTATTGCTGTTGCGACACCGCGCTCGCTGACCACGCGGCAGTCTCGTGACAATGACACGTATTATGTATTATATGGTACGAGTTTTTTTTGCTGTTACATATTATTACACGTAAATTTGAATAATCACTTCCCAATTTCTGTGTAATATTCTACTAAAATTTTAGTATAGTTTTAATTTCGATCCGGTTTCACAAGACTTGACGACGCATAACCCAAATATTCCATCATCATGATAAATTGATGATAATTATAAGAATATAATATTGAAGGTTTAATATAATTTAATAACAGGACGGTGAAATATCAAGATTCTCTTTGTGTCAGGGAGTGTACACCAAAAACCGGTATGTGAATGAAATTGTAGTTAGGTAGAGTAGAGTTAGGTACGGAGAAAGCTGTTAGTATCACATGGAATACGTTAACTCTCGAGTATTAATAACAGACCAACTCCTTATTGTACAAATACTGTATTTTGGAGACATGACAAATACTCCACATTATATTAAGTTCAAAATTGCTATTTATCTATTTTCGAGATCTTACTGTACAAGCTTCAGCTGCAGATGTTGAAGTGATCAAATGGCACATTTGCTATCGCATTTTTAAATTACCCTCCTAACGGGATGGTAAAAACTAGGACTAAATTGGTTGACGTAAATTTTCATCAGAGCTTTTTTGGAACATTCCAATGTCGAGTAGCGTTAAAAAATACGCCCAATAACAATTTTAAACGTAAGGGCTTGCTTCAATTTAATTTAATAAATTATTTAATTAATAAATAAAAACTAGGAAAGTGACACAACATAAATATGCTATCTTTTAATTAAAAGATAACGCAGCCAAATAAATTTGTGGTGTTTTATTAGACGGGCTCATCACCGTCTAATAAAATCTGAGACGACACCTACAAGCATATTTTCTATGGAAAGTTTTATTAATGTATGAAGATGAAAAATTCTTGGCTTGTACGCATTAAGACGCTGGTTTTCGTACTATGGTAATGCACGGTTTAAATGGTCACCGCGGTATCTTTTCTGCCAGATAGTACTATTGTAAACAATACAATTAATTCGATTTCAAAGGCAAAACAATCCCATACGCAGTTTGCGAACTTTTAAACCTTGATACTGTCCGTGTTGGGATACAGATATCTACTTTCAAATTATCGTTTTTCGCTTATCTTAGTAAAAGAAAAGACCATAAAAACGTTGTACATTCCATTACATTTAGATAACCTAAAAATTGTTTATGGCATCGATAAGATGTAATTAAAAATGCAGTTTTTCATATCTGAGCGATTGTTTCGGTTGAAAATACGACTCGATAGGTCCCCGTTGTTATTGCTGCGATAAGATTTATGCTTCCTTTCTTGCTTGTTGGTAACAATTTATATAAATCTTGAAAAGTTCAAATACACACGACAAGTTGTTGGACGGTCTCTCTATAATGTGTCTGACCTAGCTCGCTTTTTCTTCGTCTTTATCCTTGACGTCAACGACTACTACGAACGTCAACTAGTTTCACAGGTGTAAAATATGAGTTGCTAACGGTAATACTTTTTTTAATAACATATGTAGTGAGATAATAATAACGAGTTGAAAAATATTTTTATTCGCTTAAACGTATCGATTAAAAATATGGACACAAAAATAGATTTTTTTTTTTAATGAAAAGAGAACGTTACATGTCTACGTTTTTGTCAGAAAGTCAAATGAATTAACATAGATTACACTCACCTACTTTACTACGTACAAATTACCCAACTCGAGTGACGTAGTGTACCGTACTGTCACTCTAACGTCTTTCGGATGTCCGTGACGATGCGTTGAAACGGGATTTTTGTTGTTGCGTTATTAAACGCTATATATATATACCCCTCTGGGTTACGGGCGTGACCGCGAATATTATACATTCGCGCCTTTATAGAATAACATTTCAGGATTTTATTACCAAAATATCGGTCGTAATATGAAATTAGATTTGCACAACAACATTCATTCATGAACCTTGCAGACGTAATATATTAGACATCAAATCAATCACATAATCAAAGAAACAGATGACAAGAAGGAATACACTGGGGACTTTGCGCCGGAAAGAACCAACATTACTCAAGCACACTAGTTGCGCAATTATTTTTAATCTACATAGTGTATGAATTGCACACATTGCGACGTCAAAATCACAAAACGG
>JWHW01032008.1:107115-126235 GCA_000931545.1 Papilio glaucus | reverse complement strand
AAAAAAAAAATCATCATCTCCCTGCTCTTTTCCCGCGTATGTGAGGTTTATCAATCACATATGATTGTTTAAACTGTGACCTTTTTACATTGTTGTGGGTTTTATTGCGTTTATGAAGGCCCCCAATAATAGTTTTTCTCAAATATCTTCCATGCACAGACAGCGATCCGTTCCATTTTTATAATATGTATAGTTTGTTAATAGGTACTTCTCTCTCAGAATTATTTAGCCAATAATCGTCCACTGCAAATAAGTATCGATCGCCTGCCGCACCCATCCAGAATTGCGCTATCTTGACCTGATCATCGGTATAGATACTAAATTGGACTTAAATCCGATACTAAGGTTCGGCGATTATTGGCTTAAGTTCAAAGATCGGTGGGCTAACTGTTAAATTGATTTCCAGACAAGATTCTTTGATTTTTAGGGGCAAAATCTCTTTGTATCGTATCTACACATTAAAATAATTGTATCCATACATGGACATCTATTTTATTTATAGGATGTATTGTATGTATATATTACGAAACCCGTAACCAATTCCCGGGTCGCGGTACCAACGCGGATACCAATCCGCACTAAATGTTCGAGTGGTTGTTCGTCCAAGGTTGCTGGGTTCTAAAAGTTGACGAGTAGGTTTTTATCATATGGTCTGACCTCCGATATTTTTAACCGACTTCAAAAAGGTTATCAATTCGTCTGTATGTTTTTTTTTGAGTTTGTTACCTCAGAACTCCGCTCCTGGTGAACCGATTTCGATGATTCTTTTTTTGTTCGAGAGCTAATGCTCGTCGATTAGTCCCATTTTTTTTAGTCAAGATCCGACTGGTAGTTTTTAGTTATTCTTAATAATTCATAATATGACAAAGTTGAATTTTACTTTCTTGGCTTACGTAGGCTAAAGCCGCGCAGTAGACGGCCGGGCTTAGCGATGTGTTTATTACTATGTCCTTTTGTTTATTATCTTTCTTTGATTGAAAGTTGGTTAATATCATGTATTCCTATATATTTATTTATAGTTTTTTTTGAGTTATTCTTAATAAAGCTTATTTATGCTTTAAAACGACGTATTAGGCCCTCCGACGCGTTAGATAAACGATCCTATACCAAGTCGAGACCGTGATTACGCTTTTTTAATTTTTCATATAAGTCCGATTTTTGGAAAGCCTGTTTTGCGTTCTTCACTAGTCTGTTTTGAAATGGCCCTGGATATAGATTACCTAATTTTAGATAGGCGTTCCTATCTTCGTTTGTTTCATTGAAACGACGCTGTCTCATTTGAGCAGAGCGTTTAGTATCTATTATATTTTGACAAACAAAATCAGTTAACAAACTATAGATTCACTAAAAATCGAGAATTTTTTTTTTAAACAAAAACAAAACCGACTTCAAAAAAACTATATTCAAAAACAACAAACGCAATTAAACATAAGAATAAATTCTTAATCATATTTATTTTTGGAGTAGTTGTCAGCGTCAGCTAAGGAAATACTAATATACGAGGATGCCTTAAGAAAACATTTTACAAATGAACTTTGTACTATGCTAGTGACCCGCCCCGGCTTCGCCTGGGTACCACTAAATATGTAGATCCGATCGCTACCAAACACAGCTGACGCCAACTCCAAAAATAAATATGATTAAGAATTGATTCTTATGTTTAATATTGCGGAAAATTATTTTATACTTTTAAGTGCATTTCTTGTTTTTGAATATAGTTTTTTTGAAACCGGATTTGTTTTTGTTTAAAAAAAATTATCGTTTCATGGACACATTACATAGAATGCATATTAACACAGCAAATGAGTACTGAATTTTAGATTTGAAATACTTTTTAATGTACTAATTTTGGCTTAATGTATATGTAACCAACATACACACCACGGAACTGATACTAATGAAATTTGACAAACGGATAACCTGCATAGCGCGTATCTATGCAGATATTTATGATACAATGTAATATTGTTGATCTGTGGAACATAAAGGGGCCCCTAGACGATCAAACGGTTTGATTCAAACACGTAAACTAAGGTTTGACTCAAACCATTTTGATTGTTTACGAAGCTAGTTTGAACGGTTTGTCAAACTTTAACGGGTTTGAAGCTTGTTTGATGAAATTTCAATGATCGTGTTTCGAAGCGTTTGAACAAACTCAGCTTAGTTTTGCGCTAGATTTTGTAGGATAAGCTTGTGTGTCGAAGATGTTGGACGAAGAAATTGAAAGCACTGCGTCTGTTTCAGTAGATGTTCGTGTGTGAAATGGTATCTTAGTTTGTATCATTCTCTGGATCAAATTCTTTTTCTAATTTTTCGTTTTGCGTTAAAACGCAGGACATTAACGTAGTAAACGTGAGGAAATCGCGATCCTTGTTCGAGGGCATCTCACAATGTGTCTGCGTCACAAATATCACAATCAAAAGTCCGATTACAGCGGCGTACCGAACCAAACTGCGGAGTGCCGTTTGACAACCGCTCAAGCCGACATCAAACTGTTTCATCAAACACGTAAGGTTTGAATCAAATAGTTTTGGTGAAAAGATCACCCTTTAGGTGAAAATATCGAAAAGGGTAAACACCATAATATGTGTATTATGCTATTGTACTTGCCAAATAATGCCTATTGTCGTGAAACATGTCTGAACGCGAACTTTAGAAGATTTTTTTTATTAAAACTGATAGCACATTATCATTTCTAACGTTGATAGCTTTTCTTTGAAAATCGATATTTTCTTTGCAAATTATATTTTTCAGATCCGTATTTATAGAAGACAATGTAAATGTTAGAGGCGAATAATGATTTTAATAGAATTCTGTTTAATTAAATACCTGGATATTGTCTTTTATCAGAATCTAGAATTTGTAATTCATCGATACAAGTGATAAGATTCGAACCCAGATCCTCAGATTGCAAGTTGTTCGTTTAGACATTGAGCTATTGCCACTTGCGTACATATGTGAAGATGAAGATGAATATTGACTAATTAATGCCGGTCACGTTCGAGCTGCACCTAATACGTGCAACTGTCATCGGAACGAATTCCGAGCATTCAATTCTAATGACGGTGCAAAGGTTTTACGAACACTGCGAAAACGCGCGACCAAGTAAATAAAACTTTCTATGCGGCATTACTAAACCAGCGTTGGATATACTTACTTTCACAATAGATGTGTTAAGAAATTTTACAATATAGATAAGACATAAATTAAAAATATATCATTAGGGACCTTTACGTTTTCTCTTAATAGAACCAGTTTTTTTAATCGGCCTTTGGTGGCATTGTAGAATTATTTGTTACGATCACGAATAGTGAGTGATATTAAATATTTTTGTTGTTGAGATTTTTTTTTTAAGTAGGAACTCACCGATACTTCAACTGGTTCTGGCTTTACATATCCATTCTTCCTATAGACATTCAATTTCGTCTCCAGTGTCTCCAACTTGCCGTTGTAGTGGCCATTAGTGAGCGTGGTAGTCATCGTAACAGCAGACATTTTTAACTAATTGTTCTACACTTCTTAATTAAGATTACGTACACAGTTCCAAGGTATTACCGGCACACGGTCGTGAATGTCTCTTGCATTGTATTCCGAAATCAATAAAATAGATAAACAACTTATCACAGAATTTTGAAAGTATACCTAGGATACTTAATGTATTGGTAATAATCTAATGTGCTCCTGTTATGTAAAAATCGGTCTATTAAACGTACTTTAAAGACGTAGCGCACACGTCCCTACTTCACGAACTATGGAGCATGACTAACGCGACGATGTTGAATCGGTTATATGGCATGATGCAGACGGACGAGGTGTGGCGGCGGGGAGAGGGGGTGCCGACGCCGGTGGCGCGACGCCGACGTGGAGGCTCGGCGGACACGCGACACGCCACGGGACGCCCCGCAACGCATTCGTGAGCCGCCGCTCACGGCCCCTAACCGGCTGTACCGCATCGCAGAGCTACACACGTTATAGGTACTTCTGTCGGTTTCAACTCTCATAGGACACGACTTGCGATTTCTATCGTCTACATTATCCTTAAATACATGAAATATCTTAACGTAGCTATAGTATCTTAGGTCTTATTTCATGAAAATAGATTAACAAATAAACCCGTAGTAAAATGCCCGCTAATAGCTTCTGCGTCTAAAGATCTACTCTGTAGAGTAGATCTTGATGTATCCAACCTATGAAAGTATAAGAGCTGAATTATAATTACCTCCCCAAAGTTCACAATATGGTAGGCGTGAACTAATTAATATATGTATTTCTAACTTTCAGTTCGTGCTAGGAAGACCTTGAGCTAAATTAATTTTAAAAACGTTCAGGTAGATTTCTTTTACTCATTGAAGTACCCAAAAACATAAAAATTTATAACCAGGTTATCGCCGTGTTAATAAGAAACTAAGTAAAAAAAAATAAGCTAAAACATTTAAATTGGGAACAATTCAATAACATGTGAAAACGATTGTGACCAAAACAAGCTGAAAATTGTTTATTTCACATTTTGACAATTTTGTGGACATTACAAAAATTATAGGTCAGGCATTTGACGAGTTATAAATATGGGATATTTGTTAGTGCAGTACAATACAAAAAAAAGAAAAGAAACAGATAAACATAATTAAAAACAATCGCGTCTTGGAATCCCATGAATTTCTCCTTTTCAGATTTATACCTGTAAATATATGTGTTTATGGTATAATGGATCAGGTTTTTATATAGATTAAATTTCCTCTAAGCGTATGTTCTCAAACTTATTTGAATGTACGTCACAGCTTTTTGCTTGCTTATCACGGATGATTCAATTTTGAGTAAACGTAAATATAGTTATCTTTATTATATCAAAAAGACATACGAAATAATACATAACAATAAATCAGCCTTTTTTAGTATGTTTCCCTACTGCAGGGACACATGCCTCCATGCAAAAAATTTAACTATAAAACTTTTTATTTAATTTCATTAAAAATTAAAAGAAATAATAGTCTTGTTATCCACCAATATACAATTTGCATTATGCATATGCTAAGGCGGAAAGTACCACCTAGATATATTGTAATATTGCTAAACAGCCGCATTATCTTAATCGAGTAGTCAGTAGACGGAGATAGTATAAGTAAATATGACGAAAAATCTTGATAATGTTCCAGTTTATTTTAAGCTTTGTCGTGGATACAGATGACATATAGAAACGGACGACCTAAAGTAAGAGTGTAGAGCTATTACAATTAGTTCCCAGACTGACAATAAAACAGATATTGATACATCATACTATAATCCTATGAACATAATGGAACTGAAAAGAGTGACACCTTGTTATGGAGAGAGATTGCTGATTGTAGAAGATAGTCCTCCAAGAAGTATTAAATGTAATTTATGAATCAAATTTTAATAATAATCATAGCAAATAGTTACACCGAAAATTGAAAACGTAAAACAAGTTTGAAACTTGAGCAAAAAAATACATTCAACGATTGTTTGAGCGCTCTGACGCAGTGATAGCGTCACTAGCTATTCATTTCGGTTTCCGAAGAAGAAGACTGGCATTACCTTTTCAAACGTACATACAATACTTATTAATATTAATAAAGGTCACATACTTTGAAGCAAATATGAAAACGTTATGAATATACTTTTCTCTCTCTATATATATAAACTTATCTATTGCATTAATGTGTGCTGTTTAGTGACTAGAAATTGAAGAACAAAGTATAAAAGTATTGGGCTACTTCGTAGATTTCAGTCTATTGATAAAAGATAGAGCTAACTTGGCTACCCAGTTGAAATTGATGTCGTCAAACAAGTTGAATGAAATACTTTTTAAGTAGATTGAATTTAGCTAGTCCTTCTTAATCGTTTCCAAGAAAAGGAGGCGTAACAAAGCCAACTTAGTATAAAAACAAAAAACAGCTAGTAAATTATAAAACTTATTTCATTATAGTTTACATATTACAAGGAAACAAATCATTCCACTTTATAAAAAATTACTTTAAGATTGAATAAATATTTTGTTGCTATTTTAATGTTGTTTGTTTCGATGTGAAAGTACTTATTATGAATTAGTCATTGACCGGGAATACGTAAACACAATAGTGAAACATTATTGAAACATAATTGCAACTTCTTGATACTCGGTAATCTTCGGTTATAATATTCTTGATACACTAAATACCTATAATAAAACTTTTATACGTATTGATTTTAATCCCCCCACTTAATTATAAGAACAATCTAACTGTACGTAATACTTGTTAGGAATTCAATTAATAATTAATTTATAATTGTGGTACTATAGTTAAATTATATTGGATTATAGAAATGACACACAATTGCTTCATTAAAGATACCACGTTAAGCCGTGCTGACAAGTGTTTGCTTTATTACGCAGTTCTTTGGTCCTATCTTTTCGTTGTAAGTTTCAAAATGTTGAATATGATTGATTATACTATACATAAGCAGTAATTTTTATTATTTTTAAAATATCCACAACTCAACTCACTGAGCTGAGCAGATGAGTGTTTTTTGTCGAGAGATTTAATTGATTTCCACGTTTGTCTGTTTTAGTATAGTAGTCATAAGTGTGTCTGTATGAATGGTAAGTACTGATTATTAGCATATCTTTCGCAGTTTAACCTTATTTAAATACGATCAAACTTCAAGCTGCTCAATGCATAATGTGAAAAAATTACTGTTTTGTGTAAAAATGTGCAAAAACTTACTACTAAAAACTAACCATTAAAAACTTAAAACACAGAAATGCAATTTTTTTACTGCAAGATGTGCCTTGACATATTATCTTCATAATTGTAGTCAAAAAGAAACAAACTTAATTAAAGGTTTTGTAGAACGAATGTTGACATTGAGATTTCCATCGCATGTTATCTCATTTGAAGTGATTACAAAGTTAAAAGATTATAGTTCTTCAATAATACTCACGGGGCGAAATCCTAGGCACTTTCATGTATTATTTAATAAGTTAATAATTTCTTGCGGAGAGTTTCCACAAGTATGTACATGATTAAAGTACCAGTAATAAATCGATACTTCGTTTAAGATTAGTAGATTATACAAATATACAATACTATGATAAAATATTAATATAATGGTATGTCCTCGAGGCTTGTGCTTATGTCGTAGATATTGCGCTTTGAACGATGATAGCAACAGTTTAAAGGCTTGAAGATTTTATGTAGTTCTTAAGAAATTATATTATTGAAAATAATCATTAAGTGTAGAGTTTGCAGAACGTATTCAGTCATTCTGTTCAGATAACACGGTATTGAAATTTTATTTTATTTTGAATTTACATTAAGTGTAGTTTTTTTTGTGGTTGTGCCCGCAACATCTTTTGCACAAAGGGGCCGGCTCGTCCGTTAATATAATAATAATAATAAATTTCTTTATTTTTCTCCCACATATAACTATAGTAACAAGTTTTTTTTTTTTTTACATAATATTCTTTCGTTTAATGAGAATATGCCACGACCTAACAGAAGATAGGCGTTAAGTTGAAGTATTCTGCGTTTTGGCTGACGAGTTAAGTGCCGGAGGACTAAATTCAGTCCTCTTCCCCTTCCCATCCTTTTGGAAATATCACTTTTCCTATTACTGTACTTCTGCCCATTAAAGGTAGGCAACGCATCATTTCCCACCTCCTTCCATAAAAAAGTTATTTAAGAAAATAATATAGTATTAGTTACATAAAGTAAAAACTGGTGCCTAATATGGTTCTTCGTTTTCGTAAGACAGGTCACTAGTGATTTAGGTAGGTATTAAAACTGTTATTATTAACTGTCTGTTGTTTACTTATGCTCTCGACAATTATCTTTTAAAAACGCATCGGCATGTTTGGCTTTATCACGTGATGAGGTACCAATCGAAGTTGTTTTCTGTATTAAAGCGCTCACAATGCCGACGCGAGAAAGAACTTTTTGTGTGGTTTAAATGGAATACAGAATGCATTTCTTTATTTTGGATTGGTCAAAGAAGTAACAGAGTACAACGCTTTCAACAATTTTAAAAAGTCAACTAGAAAACTATGTAAATAACTCTAATGTGCATTTATCTAATTCAATATATTTTTCATAAATTCATTTATTCGTATCAACTGAAAGAAATCCATTATCAATATCGACATAGTCTTGCAAAATGAGACATAACATTTTTAATAGAACAAGACAATGACCGACTCAGTGACCGACATGCGGCTGCCAAATCCGAGAATAATCCCAAAATCCGTTGACGACCGTTTTACAGATCTAAATAGAAATATACAAAAATAAGTCTATTGTAACAACGATAATGATCGCGTGATAACATCGTAACCTTGACGAAACTTGTAAATCTTAACGTCATAAATCGGCTGTCATGATCTTGTCGAAAGTTTTAGATACTCCATTCACCAATGCAACCCGCATAGCTAGTGCGTTGCATTTAGTATGCTAACGCACTAGCCACGCCTAACTCATTAGAATACAATTCAAAAACTCTCTAAAACTGGAATAAAGTACTATTTGACAAATTTGCTTGCGGGTAAGATTAAAACGAGCATACTGATTATATTTGAATTTTCGCTTGAGCATCTTGTTTACACTAAAATACTTTGAATCGAAACGACGAAAAACGTGAATCTTTGTTTCCCTTCGATTAAAATGTTTCCCACGTGGTAATTGTTGTAGTAGGTAGGCATCGAGCGTACATAGGCATTAGTGCACTTCATAATCAAAGAGCATGTATGAATGTGGAAGAAGCGAGAGAGGTGTGCAATGGTCTCTCTTAATGGAAATGATCCATGATCTCTGCCACCCACTGGTTATAGGCGTGAGCGCATATTTATTTATTTATAATCAAAGACATTATTTATAGTTAACTCTACGGTCTATACGGTGCATTGCGGTATCTTCCGGCCCTACTGTAGTCAAGCGGTAGCTTCGAAAAGAGAGATCTTTGAATAAATATCTTTAGCACTGGCAAGTAGCCCTGGATCTCAAATTATTTAACTGCATTATTTTGTCTTTGTATTTCGACGGCGTTGACCGTATCCGGGGTCAACGCGACGCCGCCGGTAAATAGAGCGCGACCAATGTAATACAAGATTTCCGTCCTTACAATTGGCGATCACCCACAATAGCAATTCTTGTTATGAATTAAAATTGTTTCCTACTACTATTATTAAATATAGAAGCTAACCATCAGTTTTCAATTTTATCGGGTCTTTGTTTTAATATATTTTAGGAAACATATTTCATCTATTAATCGCTTCTTGCAAATTTATCAATAGCTAATTTTTGAATTCAGAACCGATTTTTTAATTTATTTTATATACATGTCACTATAATACTTGGCTGGTAAAGTGTGATATTCAGTATACTATTTTAACATTATTCAAAAAAGTGATTACATCACATTTCGTGTAATAAAGGTCATAACACGTTCACGTTACTTAACCGATATCCTATATTGTTTACTAAAAACTAATGCGGAAGTAAATGAACTGATAAAAACCTTACAAAATGATAGATTACAAAAGTATAATAAATTATCTTTAAATTTTATTCGATTAAAGCAGTCTCAGCAGATTTTTTCGACCAGTTATTGTATTAATCTAATTCCATTAATATTTGCGCTTTCGTTATTCGATAAAAAATATTTTATTATTTCCTTGGTGATTGAATACTCAAAAATCGTTTGTTATAACTCGTCTACATTATGAAACGTTTATGTAATGTTACATTCCCAGTTCCACGAGTTTCCAGTATGCCTTGATAATACAAACATGCAGATTATTGCAGATTGGGAGAAAAATGTTTGGCTAATTGGTGCATTGGTCAGCGCACTGCGAGATCGATGCGTCACGCACTGCGATCGCGCCACTCTATTGGCAGTTGGCCCAAGATCTACTGGCGATCGAATCTGCACACCTATTTATTACACCATTTAAAAACATGTTTACAAGAGAAACATTATTTTTTGGATGTTCGGTATTGACCCGGGTGCTTCTATAACATTATATTGCATTTGATAGATCTTTTACAATCTTATTGTTTTGCACTGGACCAACAAGTGTAAAGTTTTTCTGTTTGTTATGTTTGTCAAGGACAAGTGGTTCATCTGTTGTGACGTAATGGACCCTTATTGTAAAACTTATAAATAACCAATACAATATCTACACAGGATATTAATAGTAGACTTTAACATTCTTAGGTTACTGACCTAAGACACATTAAAACTTTCGCGAGGGGAACATCATTACATTTGAACTCTGTAGTAATAAGAACTAAGAAATGGAGCAAAATACAGAACAGAATAACAAAAGTATATAAACAAGTACAAATTAGCTAATTAGATTTTTATTAGTCCTATTTACATATATACTTAGGTTATACATAACATTTGTACATGCAATGCTTTAATAAGATTACAGATTGAGTTATAACAAACAACTGAGGTATGGCATTGTATTACACATGGCCTAGTTAAGAGGGCAATGAACTGGCACACTGATCCTAATCTGTCTCTAAGAACAGAAAAAGAGAGCATTCAATATAAATAAACTCTAAGCAGAAGCAATCACTACCCACCCTACACCAATGTTATTATGAAAACTTATAGTGTATCAACTAATTAATTTCATTTTATGCATAACACAGGGGGATTATTCACTCTAGTAAGTAATATTCATGTAGTAGTTGGATAATGTTAGTTGGCAGATTTAGGTCATGTTGCTACCAATTTTTATAAGGATCTACAATCAGTTTAATGGGTGATGTAAAATTTCATTATAGAGTGTATTCTCCATTGAAGATCTTTTCACTATACTACTAAGTAAGTAATGAGGAACATAAATATAGGTATTTATTGTAATCAGCTAGGTGGTTCACACAGGTGGCTTAACAGTGGAGAGCATGCAACAACATCTCTTGCATGAATGGGCTGGCTCAACTGGTGAAATACCACAACCTCAAAGAAGACAGGCATAAAATAGGAATATCTTATGCTTCTGCATTTCATCTGATGATGAGTGAGGTGCTATATAAATGTCAGTCCTGTTTCCCTGCCCATTCTTTCCTTTAAAGATGGAATTGAAAAAAGGATTAGATGGGGGTTGAGGTGCAAATATCCTTTTTCTTGTCTATCCCAAAAAAAGAATGATTTATATGACACATACTTTAGTCACTATAGCATAATGCAAGTGATGTGTGGCCATTATTATTAACAGTCACATTTTTATATTCATAAAAAAATATATGTATTTTTTACATAAATAATTGGAGAAATTTAATTATTCTTATAACCTGAATTAATTTACTGTATGATGCATGCATGCAGTAGACATGCAACAAGTTACATAAACTATATTTTAAATTAAAAAAATAGAAAGTTATGCTTCAGTGATTTGGACTGGTTAAAACAATGAATGAAAAGGGAATGAAAAGACAAATTTATGTCAATATGTGTGGCAGTGTTGTTAGGGGACATCACAGAAGAACTTATATTGATTGGATACATTTTATACTAAAGAGAGGTGACACTCATAACTGTCGAGTATGTATGGGTTGATGTATGAATGTTGTGAATGTAATGTGAAGAGTGAGAGTAATGTCAAAAAAATAACACAGAAGTGTCAAACACAATTTTTGCAAACAGTTCCTAAGGTTACCAGATATATGTTGGTCAAATACACATCTATCCTTCCCTTGGAGTCTAGTATTGATTTACAATTCATGAAGAGACGGTTTGCAGCAGCAATTCTCGCAATTCTATGAATTTCATGTTAAATAGCAAATAATAATTCTTTAATGATAAATATTAAAGAAATATTTTTTTTTACCTAAACTAATACGGACGTATGATATATGATATTAAAATTATCTTTAACAATGAAGAAAAGTAAAAACAGAATGTTGATTGCTATGATAAAAGTGAATAGAGTGTAAGCATACCTGTGGAATATCCAGTTGATTGCTTGCGCTGGAGAAACTATGATCACTTCCATTGCGAACCCCTGTGCTTTCCAAATCACCTGCTTGGGAATTCATATTTTCTTCTCCTAATCGGGACCTCTTACGAGACATTCTTACATGGCCAGCCGGTGGCCAAATATATAGTATCAACTAAATATGGTCCGTCGCTAACTTACAAGAATTTTTAACAATCCAGAAATATATATTCAACTGTTTCGATTTATTTCACAAAACTACTGTTATAAAAATAATTTATCATAACCTCGCAAAATATAAGTAGTATACTACTTTACTTCGTAAACATTATTTATTAACTGATATATATAACGACTACTTTAAAATAAATTAAGCGTTTTAATTAGCAAATAGAATAAAAATTAACAACAAAACACGACTAAAGTGTCATGGATTTGACAATTTATAAGATTTAAAACAAGTTACCAACCAACTCAATGCTACCAACAACAACTACCAACTCCTAAGATGCTCCCTTGATTATACTGTCTACATATTATAAAATAAATATTTAATATCAGAATACATAAAATACAATTTTGAATCGCAATTCGCAACCTAATAAAACGATTCACAAGAAAGTCGAGGTATAAAACATTCGTGTTTTATATCCACTTTGGTACAAAAGATAAATTTACAGTAAATAGATTTTGTATGATTTTTGATTTGGGCATTTACACTGTAAAAAATTCCATTCCTTATTTTTAAGCAGGGATTTTTTAAAGCAATTTAATAAATACAATTGTATTCACAGCCATACCACGGTATTCCGTGTAAAGAAGACATTTATTTTTTAAATTTGTCTTAAATTAAAAAGCTTGTGAAATATGTAGATTATTTCCAGTGCGGAAATAACCTACATATTTCACAAGCTTTTTAATTTATGGCTAAACTCATCCTGAACAAGTCTGTTTTGAATTGTACTGGGATATATAAATATATAGCGGTTCCGCTATTCACTTGAGATGTTTGTGCGATGTTGCCGGTACTTGAAGAAAAGGCACCCACTAGTATCTCACGACAGTGAAATGAAACTGTAAATATTTTTGTTTTTATCAAAACAAAAAAAGTCGGTTTTATAGGGTGAAATATCGATTTAATAATCGGCCAGAAAAATCTATTCTTCGATCCATCTCAGAACACTATTCCTACTTTATTGCTTTTTTAACTCAAAAAAAAATATATTTCTTCCAGCAATATTATAATAACGATATAAAATATTACCAGCAAAATTACATAAAAGAAGTTTTTCCAGCTATATTATAATCATCATCATCAACCTATATCAGTCCACTGCTGGACATAGGCCTTCCACAGTATGCGGTCCTACACCTTCCGCATCCAGCCACTTCCTACTGTCCTCACGAGGTCATCATCCCCATCCGTGGTATCTATTTCAAGATTTTCCTCCCGTATCTGCCGTCGCTAGCTCAATAGATGTGACTGACCTATTGCCACTTCAGTCTACTGACTTTAAGAACTATGTCGTCCATCTACGTTCTTCGTCGAATTTCTTCGTTCCGGATTCTATCCCTACATCTATTTTATAATGATGTTGTGACTAGAATTGAGAAAGGTATGCTTCGGTGGTTCGGGCATGTGGAAAGGATGAATGAAGAGAGAATAACGAAACAAATTTATGTTGCAAAAGTGAGTGGCAGTGTTGGTAGGGGAACGCCCTAGGAGAACTTATATCGATCAGATTAGTGGCTTACTAAAAAAGTTCGATATAAGAAGCACCTGTAATCGACGAGCATGTATGGGTAGATCTATGAATGTAGAAGTGAGAGAACTACTAGTGATTCGCCCCGGCTTCGTTCGGGTGATATTAATTTTATTAATCTCATAGCTACCTAACTTCACAGGAAGACCAGTTAGGCCGATCGGGAAATTTCATCGAAATCGGTCTAGCAGTTTGAAGTCTATAGGGAACATATCATAACATAAGATAGATGAGTATTAACTTTATAAATTATCTTTCTGTTCCGATGGCTCGCAATTTATCTTCAATATTTTTAGATATATATTCGAACCATCGTCCTTAATCGACTATTACGACTTAGATAGTATTCCAGATACGAGCCCTAACCACGATCTCAATGTTTGTAACGTAATCATTTCGTGAACTTTTTAATGGACTCAAGTCCTTAGACGCAACAAAGGGAAGCGGCATTATACCACCAGCTTTTATGAAATCAACAGCTTCTACACAATGCGTTACACTACTTAAATTAATTTGCACACTAACCTCCTTCTTTTTGAAGTCGGTTAAAAAAACAAAGGTTTAACATAATAAAGTAAATAACCCACGGAATTGTGAGTAAAATCATGCGTCGCCGTAGATGATATTGCATATGGTTGTAGCAACTAAATAAAAATAAAGCTTTTATTAATTTTGGGCGATAAAATCACATTTATTATTGGATTCAACGCGGACGAAGTCGCGTGAACAGCTAGTACTAAATATGTGCTTACCGGGCCTCATCCAAAGGAAATTTGGCCAAGAAATTACTTTTGCGACAACATTCTTGATTTGGTTTAAAAACATATCGCGTAAGCTCTATATTGTTTGCCTCGCATTCTATGTGACTTGTGAGATATATATTTTACCATAGCGAAGCGTTTATATTCTCTTTGTATTTTACGAGATATATCAAAGATACACACACCCACAGAATTAACAGAACATAAAAAAGAGAGAATATAAAATAGTTAGTTTTATTTTTAAATAAATATTAATTTACATGAAATTAACATAATTTGAAATTAATTTGCACCACCATATTTAAAGTTTAATGAAATAAACTTAGAAAATGCATTTTTCTCAATGATTTATAGAATAAAGACGATTTGAAATTAGGTCACGTGATCGGAAGCGCGGTAAGACAGTGATGGCGCCTCCCACAAATAGTGATGTATGTGTCATAGGAACGGCTGATTGACATTGACAAATCCATTAACTGCTACCAGAAAGTTGAGAAAAATTATGAAGTTGTATATATTGCTTTTTAAAATTCTTCTTCAATTGTATATTTAGATATACCATGTAGGCTATATTATTGAGTGTATCTTTTATCTAAATACTTAAGGAAAGCATAAAATAGAATATCTAACTGGATTATCTTTATCCTAATTATTACCATTATTTAGTTCCCGTTATGTCGATTTTTCCTTTTAGTTTTATAATGCCCATGTTTAGTTGGGAGGATGACTTTTTTTAAAGATATTCCAGAGTCTAATTCGTATAAGATTTTTTTTGTCAGTTATTGAGATCTACCAGTATCGATCCACTGCTAGACATAGGTCTTTTTCTTGTCAAACATCTCTTTCCAGTTTTACACGAAACGAATCCAGGTCCTGCGAATAAATTGCAGGATAGTGTTAATATTCCTGCCTTCCTTGCCTTCTGAAAAAGTGTAAATTATTCAGTGGCTAATTTTATTTTTGTTAATTTAATAGTGTTAATACTTATTTTTAAGTAGGAGTCAACTTAGTGCTTTGACATTAAAAGAAAAAAAAACATAAAATATACTGTATAGATTTGGCAAGCAAACCAGTCATATAAGATAAATATCAAAAATACTGAAATATTCCTTAACATTACTATCCCAATGTATTAGCATTACCCAATCCAGAAAACGGTCTGTACTAACTTATAGTTTCATGGAAATGGAAGTTTAAAATGTTTTGGAAAATAAAAAAAAATAACTGTACATAGATGACAATACATGTAATTATTTATGATTCCTACTTTGTTCGGGCTCGCATTCTCACCTGCTACGGTCAAATCTTTAGAAGAAATAATGGTGTCCACCGAACGATTGTTACTGTGCGCTTTATCGTCTAACTTTGACGTTTCCAGTTATCGTTCTACACTTGGACAAATCGTAAATCGCTGCTTGTATGTACTCGCATCGAAGAATTTCGGCCTGCTCGACCATAAACCCTTCAAAAGACACACCCCCCTTCTTTTCTTTCGTGTCGCGTCTAGTCTAGTTTATGTCCTAAGTATCTCCGACAAATAGTTAAAGTTTTATAGAATAAAGCTACAGTTTTTCTAGTGTATGTTATGAACTGACTTATTTAATTAAAATAAAATATTCATACATTACATACAGAAAAGATAAATACTAACGTGAAGTATGGTCGAATGTCGACCACTGGGCGATTTCTAATATTAAAACATTTGTACTTAAGTTATTGTCTTAACTATAACTAGATATTTCTAAGCCATCCAGTGTTATGTTTCAAGAATCTGGAAACGAAGTCGATACATTACATTGACAATAAATAAAAACATTAATATGTCAATAACTTTTATTTTAGTTAAACAAAGAAATGTATATATATATAATATTATATATATTTACTGAATAAAATTATTTCTTAAAACAGAGTCTCGCCCATTGCGGGAATCAGCCACAAAGTTCTCAACATAGCCGAAATATGGCAAATTGGTGAAATAGATTTGTAAATGGTCCAATCCTTAATTTTTATTTCATTTATGTAAAAGGTATAACGGACATCATATATTTCTAGAATGTTAACAATTAATCTTTACAGAGATGAGCAAATATTATCAATTCCAAACTATGAACCCAAGTCCCTAGCCCTATTGCTTAAACATCTAACTATTACTGTCATGTATTATACAAAACATAATTGCATAAATGTAAAAAATTGGACCATCCACATTACAATTGGCCAAAAAAATTATTGGAAAACGACATTAAACGTCAACGAGGAGTCTACAACGCTTTAACATGACTAATCCTCAAAAAATAGTACAAAATATATCACAGCAATTTAAGCCCAAACTGATTTTTGATTGAGTATGAGATCGAAGAACAATCCACCATAGGGAGAGAAATGAAAATATATTTGCTGTATTTTTAGGATTAATCCCAACAGTTTACCATATAAAGGTCAGACGAATATAAATAAATAACAATGTTAAACGCCATTATTAGTTTAGAATATATTTATAGAAATAGCAGCGTTCTGCAGGCAGTTAATGAATGGAAATGGAGTATTGGGGGAAACGTGACCGGCGACAGAGCGCGTGCCAATGTGTTGCGCGAGAGCTAGCTTGGCGGGCAATAAATACAGGCGGCGCGGGCTGCAGGCTGCGGGCGACTATGTGGACAGCGCTATCTTTAGTGCCTCCTGGTGTTCGCTGCTTAGCTGCATTACGCATGAGTTGAACAATTCAGCATTACTCTGGAAACAAAAAAGTAATAACACTTTTACAAATAATGCTTATTGTTTTACGTGGATTACAAAAATATATTTACGAAAGTTATTTTTAATTTTGTTTATTATTTTGTGAAGTTAGTTGACAATTTTAAGGAGCAGATTTATATTGTGGCTTATGGTCTGCTTTGTCCAAAATATTATTATTTCAGTAAAAAAATAAATACAGTATATTTTATTTAACAATTTTATAAACATTATGACATTTCGTAACCAAAACGTCTCGAATGACGTCAAAATGTGCAAAACAAGAAAAAACTGATGCAGTGGGCTCTTACCCATTGAGACTGGCGATTTAATTAAAATTGAAGACATTTTAGTAGCGATAGATAATGATTCAAAGCATAACTCAAAATTATGTAGAGGATGTTAAGAAGAGAATGAGGCATGAGGGGTGTTAAAGACATGGTTTGGCTTCCTCAAAACCCAGATCTCAATCCTATTGAACTTTTGTGGGACGAGCTTGATAGGAACGTCCGCAATCATGGCCCATTCTCGCAAGAAGAAATGTGGAATACTTTATACGAAATTTGGAACAAAATATCACAAAACACCATTAACAAATTGATTGCCTGTATGCCGAGACTTGTGAAAAGTCATGAATGTAAAGGATTTTTTAAAGACTAATTCATTTTAGCTAACTATAGCTTTTTTTTGTATAGGACTATTAATATTTCTTTACGTTTTTAAAGTATATTGTTTTTCAATCAATGTTCTTGATTACAGGTTAATTAAACATTTAATATTTTGTTGGAGTTTTACTTTATTTTCCTACTTTAATGAATCGCTATTTCAACACTAGGTGCTACTGTTTATTGTTGCCATACTTACTCAAAGTTTTGATATTACAGAAGTCTCCAGAGCAGAAATTGGTGTTAGTTGCAAAAATGCCCTTCAAGCATAACAATATGGATTTTGGGCTATTTGCATTTATAAAACCTGTGACCATTATAGCTAGTGGTTGTAGTCGTATGAACACAGTGGATATCAATGGGAATACTTTTATTTTGCTGCAAAATTACTAGCAAAACGCTAATTTTCACTAAGAAGTCGTTGAAAACTCGTTGTGTTTACCAGACACGTGTCATCACGCGCTCTGATTGGCGTTCGTTGTCATATGACTGATGACAGCAAAGTCGCAACTTTATTCCTCAAAAATATAAATGATTGTTTATTGTTTTATTTTATTTTTACATGTTTAGACCGTAAGGCTACCATATAAATTAAAATCTGCCTATTTTAAACTACCCTATTCTAAGAATCAATTAACGAAAATAGACAAAGAATAAAATGTTTTGTTGCTTATAGGTTAAAAGTATCACCTGTATTTGTCTTGCGAGTGCGACCATCTGTGCATAGACTGGGTTGTCGGTGGGCACGGCGTCGCGCAGGAAGGCCTCGGCAAGCGTGGCGACGACGCGCTGCGGGGCGTCGGCAGCTGCCAACGCGGGGTGCCCACTCGCAGCCAGCTCGCACAGCAGCGAGTACACGTGTGGCGCCTCCTCCACGTCTTCCACCACCGGCAGCCACGTTAACCTGTCACAATAGTTAATACTCGTCAGAAAAGTTTTATTAATATAGTTAAATAATATTATAAGCAATCATCTTGTTTAAACTTTTAAACAAACATAATATGCATCTTCCTTCTTTGTATAGAATAGTTGAGATCTTAGTTTTTTATTTCTATTAAAAAATCTAAATTGAAATACTTAATGAAGCATAAGTTAGCTACTAGTTATCATTTAAGACAAAAAAATGTGCGAACTAACCAATGCGTGATGAGCTGGTCTCTATCGATCTGCGTGTGGTTGTATTTGATGATCTTGGCGACAGCAGATATAGCGTTTTCGGTCGCATTTAAGTTCTCGACGTTACGCGAGTCGGGC
>JWHW01032008.1:76871-100999 GCA_000931545.1 Papilio glaucus | reverse complement strand
CAAATTGGGCAGATTTGTAAATATGTATAAGTTAAACACCTAGACAAATATTTGCATTTGTGTCTTAGTCATTAGGTTGAGGCTAAGATAACATGAACCATTAATAAAAATTCTAACATGTAAAAACAATTACTTTTTAAAGCTTATTATTTTTTGTAATGCAATAATTTTTCAGGTAATTTGTTATAGAAACTAATAAGACGTTTTATTTACGACGTTTAATTCTTACGCCTATTTAAAAAAAAGTTACTCTTTGGCACTGAAATGGTTTCCAACATTGTTACATAATGCAGATATATGACAAAATCCTATTACACAACACATACCTTTATACCAATTTCAAAGATTGTTTCCAATTGTGGGCGCAGGAACCTTGGTGCTGATTCAGCCAGCTCAATGAGGACTTTAAGAGCTGAGTCATCATCTGTCTTCTCTATAGACTGTACAACTACCTGTAAAATATAATTTATTTATAATAGGTGCAAATCAATGTATAGCTTATTTTTTTAAATATAAAACATTTGTATTGAGGGCTACTATCAAACTCAATCCTATTAACAGGAAAGTGTTAGCGAAATCCTCAATGTGATATATTTTTGCACATCTTGGCAGTAAATACTTTTCATATTGAAAAGCATATGAAGAAATTAATGTGCGTGTGCATATTATTTAAACAGTTTAATTTTATTTAATATAAGTAAGTTACTAACTTGCATGAGTGGAAGCAATAAGTCACTAAAGTGTTTCTGTATTGCAGACTCTTTGTCATGCAACAGAATGAATGCACCCACAGCCTTCACAGCCTGCATGCGCAGAGCTTCAGTTTCAGTGGGCTGCAGCGATGACAGTAGCATTTGTTTGATGACATCCAGGTTCTCATTTTGTCTATTCCCAAACACTCCAGGTACTGACCTGTTTAAAGGAATGATGATGATAAATTTATGTGAATGCATGCTATGTGAGATAGAACTGTGGGAAAAACTGTTTGAAAAAGTTTGTATCTTATTATCATTTAGAGATTAAAATTATTGAACTAAACATACGTGAACATCCTTATACCAGCCTCTTTAATGTCAGGATTCTGTGAACTGGCGCAGTGGAACATGAACTGTAGAAATTCAGGCCATTGGTTGACTCCATCATCATCTATGTGATTTCTGGCAAGCTCAGAAACTACATCACATATCTAGAACCCAAAAGAGGTTGTTAGTCATATCTATTTGAAGAATGGTAGTCATTGATATTTATTAATAACTTTTAGAGAAATATTAGTATTTCATTTTCACTATTCATAAATATAATGCAAACTAAGAATTCTCATCCAATTTTTAAAATACAAAAAAAAACATTTTTTTAAAGGTCAAGATAATCTGTCACAATCAATTAGGCCCTATATTATAAAAACTAACAACTACACATTGAAAACATTAACTTATGAAAGGTAGTAGAAAGATAAAATAATACAAGATAAAAGTGCTATAACTAACCTTCCTTCGTAATTGTTGACTAACATTCATCTGAAGTGTAAGAAGCAACTGTTCCCTAAGCATTGTCTGTTGATCAAATGGTAATTTTGGGAAAAATTCAAAGAATTCCGCACTGAGCAATCGTCGCAGCAGCACTGCTGCTGTTTGCCTAGCTTCTTCACCAATATCTCCATTTTGAATAGCCCCCACTAGATGTACCACCTTTGTTTCCGTTGGGATATTGTTGTAAGCATCCTAATCAAACAAACATAGTTTTATGACAATACAATTTTATTCAAATTGTGATGTTTAGAAATATTATTTTTACATAAAAGGTGATCAAATTGCTCATCAAAACCCATATGTGCAGATTCTCATATGAGTCTCGACTCATAATCAATAATTATTTGAAGTACTTTAATAAGGAATATGTAAGTAGTACTATTTAAAATGAGTGCTGATTTAAATAAATAAAAAATTAGATGCAATTACATTAAATATACGTATAGTACTTTATTCTGACTAATTAAAACGTGTATGGGAGTACCCACATGCTTGAATGAGATTTATTTATCTCATACTCTTATTAAGAAAAGTGCATATCAGCACATTATATTTTAATGTCACAACAATATTATAGCTAAGTTAACAAAATTGAACAATATAAATTGTTCTAACAGTTATAAAATAATACAGTCCTCCATGACCACGTTCCGACACGAGGCCATAACGCCTAGTTTTTACAGTTAATACGTAATTTAACAAAGTCATATTAAGTAAATCATAGAAAAAAATCTTAAAAATGAATACAACTCACTTCTGCCTGCTGTCGGATATCATTATCTGTAGACAATAAAGTATTTAATAATTGGTAAAACTGCGCCTGATCTCCTGCCATGTTGAACCTCTTCAAAAAGGCCCAATTTTTTCATAAAATTGAATGCGGTATGCTCAATGTTCCATTGTGTTGCCAGTATTATTTAGAATACCGGTTTAATCAAAAAATTTAATGATCTATAGCGATGTGACAAAGGTAATCAATATCCAATAAATCAGAATAATATACATTTCCAAAAACTTTTTCTATTGTATATTTAGATATTCCTCTTTTCCAGGTTTTATTTTTGTTTTATAAGTTGGTGAAAAGAATTTGAGTCTTGACAGCCCTTTTTAGTTTCGGTTTCAAGATTAAAAATGAGAAAAGGAAAATATGTTAGCAACAAACCATGATATAGATATAGTATGAAAAAAAGCCGAAACCCTGTTATTATTTTATAGAATGTAGTATATTGGCTAATGGCTAAGTTGCGAGTGCTTGGCGCTACTCATATTTTATATGCTCTTTGCTCTTTGGCTCTAATAACAGAAGACTTATCTCAATAGATTATAACTGTGTAATAGATATAATACAGCTGAGGCTCTACTACTTTCCAAAATAGTATTAAATTCTTGATTTGATTAGAACTAGAAATATTTTTGTGTGAGTGTGCAGCTGTGCAGCGGAAAAAACTACTTTAAAACTAGTTTCTTATTTGAACATGATGAAAATTTTATCATTTCGCGGCTTTATGACCACTTCTATCACGAGAAATCATTAGAAGAAAATCAGTTATTTAAAAATTGTATTGTTTCATCTAGACAATGACACAATGTGATTCGTTGTATATTTATTATTCGACCGTCCAATTATAAAAAATGTAGGTAATATCATATTGTGGAATCGAAATTTATCGCTGTCAAGTTATGATATTTTAGCTGCGTTCCACTTAGCGTTCACAACGCCCGAAATGCTCCTTTAGTCAATCCACTAAACGACTGTGATCGTCGTGGTCGCGGCGAAACGTCACTAATGACCCATCTCAATATATGCGCCTTTGTGAGCTTTGACAAATTTCGCACGACTTTTAAAACTCAAAGTATCAAAGAGTACTTTATAAAGCATTATTACGGAGCAAAAGTTACCAAATATCGCCTTAAAAGAAATTGTTATTATATTTAAACTTAAATGAAATAAGCACTCCACTAAAATTAAATATATAAGTCGAGTTAACCAATAATTTTTAAAGTTTATTGGTCTTATTTACAAACTGCAACAAACCTAAAGTTTTTTCAACTCGTCATTTGTATTATTTACGTTAAAGCTCAAAACGCTCCATAATGCATTATGGGCATCCGAGACGATCAAGTCCCCCATCAAGTGAAACCGTCAATCACGTGAGACTTGTCAAATGTACTCGATATTCTCGGGGATCCTTATACAACTCTCAACTCAAGTGTTGTAACCCTCGGAAAAAAGTGAAACGGAGAAAACTGTGGTTGTGAGCGTGTATGTCGTGAAAGCAGTGTTGGATTCAGGCTCTCAAAGAACAATTGTAAACAATAACTAAAAATATACTACTTTGTTCAAAATTATCCTACGCTTCTCTTTCTTACATTGCGGGGTTAGAGGGGGAAGGGGGGCACACGTTCTTATATCCCATTTCAAATTAACGGTTAAATCACGTCAAATTTCATCTATTGCATTGTAGTTCATATTTTCATCAGAAATGTTATAATTTTGTGGAAATTATCTCAAATAGTGTTTTGATAAATGTGCATTTTATGCATTGTTTAAAATATTTAGGCTTTCATTGGGATATATGTATATTCTCTCCCTATGTCTTTTCCTGATTTCTTACAGAAATTCTCATATTATAACGCAAATACAAGTTCGTCGGGCCCAAGGCAAAATTATAGTACTTTTGGGTAATGTAGTGACTTTACTATACTACAAAATGTGAAATTATGGTACAAATAGTATAATTATACAACGAAATCCAACCCTGCTGAACGCCTAGTAGAATATAGCCAAATAATATAATATCATTGCTCTGTCAAATGTCAAATCAACTATTACCAACCCTAATGTCAAAAATTTCTTGAAAGATTCTTTCGTTCTTTATTTCCTACTTGTTCCGACACTAGTATATAGGTATAGCACAGTTTATAATAAATAATATGCGGTAGCGAAATTGCGTACTTGCCTTCAATTCTTGTTGTGACAGCATTTGAAAATGTTAAATTTTGAATATATTTGACTGAAAATTTCGAGAATTCGTCTTATATACTATCTCTTACTAAAATCCAGCACGAGTAGTTATCAAAAATGGTATAAAGTAACTTAATGTTATAAAATGTGTAATTTCCATGGTGTTATTCTGCTTATAAGGTTATTATTTTTTTTACAGGCTAGCACTATAATTGTAGCTGGAATAGGTATGGCAGCTGTTGGTTTTGCTGGGAGATATCTGTTAAAACAAATGCCCAATGCTTCAATGAAGTTTGCTGAAGCTGTGAAAAATTTGCCAAAATTTGATACGGAAAGTTTAGCGAATTCAAAGTACTATAAAGGTGGATTTGAACCTAAGATGACCAAAAGGGAAGCAGCCCTTATATTAGGGATTAGTCCAACAGCTAGTAAAGCAAAGGTGGGGTCTTAATTTTTAATAATAATCATAATTTTTTATTTATGATCTAACACTCAACTAAATGTTAAGAAATCTTGGTGTTGTTTCTTATCTTTGTGTATATACATATATCAGATTTGTTTTCTTTTAAAGTAAATTGTTTTAATATTTAATTTTAGATAAGGGATGCTCACAGAAGAGTAATGTTATTAAATCATCCCGACCGAGGTGGATCACCTTTGATTGCAGCTAAAATCAATGAGGCAAAGGATGTTCTAGAAAGTGGTAAATCATAAGATACAATAAAAATATAAAGGCTGTAGATAAAATTGCAGAAAGGCATCCATTAAGTATAGAATAATGTTAATATAGTAAATAAAACAATACTAACTATAATGTTCTATATTTCACTTCGAATTTCGAAGCGACTCCCAATACATGAAATACTCACACAATTATTTAAAATCCAAGCTGAAATAGCTAAATTAATGCTAAAGCATCTTATTACAGAGTTTTAATACCAATTATTATGTAAGCCTTTTCCATTAAAGGCATTAAACATAACTGATTGATTTTACAATTTTTCTACCAACTTTATAGTATTTACTTAAATTTTATAATACATATTAATTCTTGTGTGTCTCAATGATTAAATAATTTATGATACTTGAATGTACTCTACAAATGGGACAGATTTTTTTAAAAATAACTAAAAATATATTTCATTTACTTTCTAGTCTTGTTTACAATAATTGTTATATGAATAATTTTAAAAGTAATCATCTCAACATGATCATGTTGTTTTGTTATTTGAGATGATTATTGTAATCTAGTGCTATTGTAGCTGATTTATTTCATTTATAAATTCAATCTCCATTTGAATATGGAATAAAAACATTATTGAAATAACTTACCAATTTAATGATTAAGCCAATGGTAGAGGTTACCAGAACCTTTCTTTTGAGATTGATTTTCATTATCAAGTTGACATGTACAAGGGTAAAGAAAGAATGGTATGTATTGGAGATGTAAATCTCCAATACATACCATTATTGAAACCATTATTTATTGAAAAATAATATGCTGATATAAAGATTGCTTCTAGCAATAGTGAGTCCAACAATGTCATGTATTTATTAAACCCACATCAAAAATGAATTATTTTAACTGTTCTCATTGATTACAAAGATTTAATAACATACAATACAGCAAAAATAAATTACATGGAAATCAAATTATTGAGATGCATCTTGACAAATTTAGGTTCAATTCTTTTTTAAATCACTGAGTGACATAAGGCATACATTTTTGTGCAGGGTGGTATGTAAATGTATTACAATGCCAGCTTTCTGGTATTTAAAAAGAAACCTTCTAAACACTGCAACATATTCATATGTAATAGAAATAGCGTAGGTGCGTGCACCATGCACCATTCAGGTAGTTTACCTTCAAATCCATGCACAACAGTAAATTACTGGCATTTCAGCTTTAAAAACAAATGTAAGTATAATTCAGGGGAAAAATATTCATTTAATTGTTCAGACCAAACCCAAATAAATGTTTGTACTGCAATGTGTCACCAGAGAAAATAAACATTAGCCCAATAAAGAAATTTATCTTATCCATCATATCACTGATTCATATAACAAATGTAGTTTCTTAAGGAGACATACAGGAGTATATAATATAAATAAATACTGATGTTTCCTACAGATTGTCTCATTGTTAACTCAGATTTAAATGTAATACAAATTATAAAGTGAATTTTTTTTTCAGAGATATGAGTCATACTACTGACTGACTATGGATAATAAAACATAAAAAAGAATGATAAAATCGATAGTTTATTGAAAATCAATTAATATCCTAAATTACAAAAATGTTTAACTCCACAAAATAAATACCTAATTATCTTATCTAATATTACACATAAATGATATGCAACATGATTTTCGTAATGAAAAACTTATTAAAATTCAAACTTTCAATAACAAAAGTTCTAAATTATAATGTCAACATAAATATATGTTAATTGATGTACAAAAGATGCTTAGACTAGCAGAATTTGTACAAACTATAAAATAAATGTAAACAAACAACTTTAAGACAATCTGTGTACTTGTTCGAGTTGTTCTACTAGCACATGCAATTTGAAATTGCTGTAAAAACTGTAACTAGAGTGGCCTGGTGACCCAAAGTGGGCGTCAAAGAACACTCTCTCCGATCCGGCGCCATCTCTCGCCAGTTTCGAAGTTGAAGGTGAAGCAGATCCTTCCCTACCTCATCTTTCTAGCAATACCTTCAATTTACCTCTAGATTTCATTTGAACACATATTCTTTGTTCAACATGTAAACTTTTGGCAGCTGTTAAACCAGCTTGTTATTTCTATAGTAATATATTGAAAATAACATACCACACCAGTGAATAAAATCCATCATATTTTAAAGCAATATTAGTAACACCTTAAAACTTAATTATTACTAATATAAATATAATATCGGATAGTTAGCAAGCTTGATTCATCTATGATTGATCTCTTACTATTTGCTCATTAAATATTACAATAAAGAGATCAAGTAATCTAGAAACACTTTTCAATTATTTAACAGGAATAAAAAGATGTTAAAGCTATGTAAGTAGTTGTTAGTGGCATACTTTTAATTTGGTAATCATTTGAATAGTGAGATCAAATGTTATGTTCTCATTTGTGTTTTGTTCACCGAAGCGGCTCCTTTTGTTGTTGTTCTCGTCGCTGTTTAGCGAAACGTGCTCTCAGCTTGATTATTGTAGAATTAGACAATGTTCCAGGTACTTTGAAAATTGACTGAAATATAAAATAAAATTAATCTTACTACCTCACATGCTGACATCAGTCAAAAAAATAATTAAATCCTGATATGTTTTTCCTATTTAAGGACTTACATGTTGACATCAGTCAAAAAATTAATTAAATCCTGATGTTTTTCCTATTTGAGTATTCACATGTTGACATCAGTCAAAAAATTAATTACATCACAAGGATGTTGTTTTTCCTATTTGCGGAAAATGAAGTAAGTTCATAATAAAACAAACCATATTCTTTTTTTTAGAACAAATCAATTTTATACAGCTTACAAGCATCCCACTGTGACGTCATTGGACTCTGTCTCACATTACTATACTATATAAACTAGTAGTAAACAATTATAGGCATACCTGCATGAATTCATGACAATGCAATGCACTTGCATTTTTCACTATAGCTTTGAAGCATTCCGCCAGAGAAGTGAAGTCATTGCAAGACAATATTAAAGCACGATTATTTTTAATTAATGTTATACAAACTCTAAACAAAATTTTAGAGCCTTCATAAAACAGACAGTCCCATATCCGTAGAACTGTTTCTATAGGTAATACTTCAGCAAAAAGACAAACAAACCATTTTGTTGTTATAACTGCCCATGGTAAACCTAAAAAATTAACAGCTTATCTATAACTGAACAAATTAGTAATTAGAATATTAAAATAATCTTTTACCACAATTGCAGTATAAGATATGTTTCAAGATAGTAATTAAAATTAATCAAGCTGTGTGCAATGCAATGTGATTCAAACTCTTGAGTTATATACTATATGAAATACACACAACATGCCTAGACCTCAAATCTCATAAACATTAACATAGCAGATATTTCAAAAGTTCACAGCAACAGAGTTTCATCATGAACATGGCAAATTAATCCATAATGTCACCTGTAAAAAAGTGTTAAAAAGCACACTTTTTTACCAAGGTAGAAACTGCATTTGTTATATTGACTGAGTTCATTTTATTATCTTATATGTATTTTAATTTGTTGTTCATAGCAAAATTGTAGATAAGATTTTGTAACATCCCTATCTATAAAAAATCTGTACATACCTAAATTTATCACATGTTGATGTACATCAGGGGCTTTAGATTTGACAAGTTCTGATAATACTTCAATGTCAACTATTAGTCCATCCATAGTTTTAGTGTAATAGTCCGGTAGAATTTTTTCCACCAGCACTTTTAGCAACCAAAATGATGTCTCTTCACTCTTAGTGGCTAGTAGTAGCAAACCTACAAATATAATCGGTACATTGAAAGTTTCATACAAGATATGCAATAATACAAAAAAAGAAATGCTTGTATTATCATACTTAGAATTTAAATGTTAATTTTGAAGTGTTATACATAAATTATCTTTTATAGAGCATGTTAACACTATATAATTTCCTTGCAATGGTTTCTTATATTTATGCACATATTGCACATTGGAATAAAACGGGTCAATCCCTTGGGACCATGAGCACTGTAAAGTAATTGAAACTCCAGGAACAAAAACTTAAAATACGAAAAATTAGTTTTATTCCTTGCAATGAGAAATGTATTGCATAACATACTTAATTGTATGTTGTAATTATATATTTTTTATACCTGCTATATAGTTGAGGCCTTGACAATAACCAACAACCCTGTTGTTATGTGCATATGCAATAAGAACATTGAATAAATGTGTCTGATGATTGGCTTCCTTAGTGAAGTAGATGTTGTCAGGAAATGTGCGTGGCAAGTCTGTCTTAACAAGGTCCACAAGTTCCTTTTCAAAAGGACCATCTAATATTTTTTGGTAAAGATCAGGGCATTGATCCTTCATTTGCTCTGCTTCTGATATAGCCATCCATACCGATGGGCGATGTTCACCTAAAAATATGAATCTTAAAAGGTATATATGATTTTATTTCATTTTAAAATATATTAACAATCCTTCCAATAGGATGTGATACTTTCACCTTCGCTTTCTTTTGACAAGTAATTTATCATAAATAAATGTTGATATTAATAAATTCATTTAAAAGTTAACAGTATTATTTGTTGAGCAAGCATGAATTGCATGAATATTTGCATTTATAAATATTATTACAATATTTAAATAATATACTAATATTTTTTTAACAATTCCAATTAGGTTTAAATGCTTGTGCGAGGCTAGGTTAACGAAAATAGTCAAGCGGCAAAATCACTATCTCATGATCGGCAGTCCATACCCTTAAACTATTGACAAATGATCATTATATATTGCACATAAGGTGTTTATGATTTATATGCTAAAGAGATAAGGTCTGAGTAGTTGATCTGTCTACTAAAAAGGGGTAACAATTGATCAAACTGATCCAAAAGTCTTCAAGTAAAGTGAGTTTAGAAAGGTGACTATCATAGGCAATGAACCAGATGTATTATATTTACATCTGGTTCATTGTCTTTAGAGTTGAGATACCATGAACATTTTGCCTTGGTTTGAACTTGTTATGTTTAGTTAATTTCTTTTTATATCGAATTGTGTTAAATAAATATGTCCAAACCAACAAAAAAAATATATGTTTGTATACATAATTTAAATAAAATAATAGGCTGTTATTAACGATCGTATTTCAGAAATATTAAATCAAAATATTGTCTACTTACTAGGTATTCCTTTACGAACATATCTTTTAACTGTGTTCGTTCGTTTGACCGACTTTCCTTCACCGAGCAATGTAGCCCATTTTTGTGCCCGAGAGGCGAGTACCTTCAAGTAAACGGACATAAAGTCCTCATAACTTTCATAATCAAAGTCCTCATGTCGTTCAAATCCGTATTCATCTACAGCGCTAAAATGTTAATAATATTAAATGTATTGAAGAAATCGATAAGGATATATGTCATAGTTATCACTTACCTGAAGGCAGATTGAGCCATTGTAAATACTTTTTGAGGTGATTTAACGATGCAGTTTCATATTAAATGTTCTATGTGTACTAGTTATAAATATATAACGCCTACCAAAACACTGCTACTTTATACTACACTTTACTATCTTCTATTCATGACATATAAATAATCAATAAATAATTTTTAATTTTGTTGTTTCGATGACCAATCAAAGTAGATCAATATTTCAATGACAACCTTGGACAACCTAATGTAATAGATAATAAAGAATTATGGTAGATTATGTGATTGACTTAAGACTGCTAAGATTAAGACCAAAGAAGAACTAGACATTTGATATCGATTAATTATGTATACTCTATTTTTCATGCCGAAAAAAAATCGTTTTATTGTATCGATTTGCACTGAATCGTTTCACCGAAGAAAATCGACATTTAATTTTTAATGTGTAATGTAAATGAAACACCTCAAATCGTCCGAGTAACTCAACAAATCAACTCTTCGATTTGAAAAGTGATCGAAAATCGAAAAAGAGTGAAGAAAGCGTCCCAATTGCGACCGAGAAGCCAAGACAATCCAAAAGAACTGGAAAGGAATTCCCTACTTTTACTCCAAACACTTTGCCGTGTTTTCAAAATTAGATTAAACAATAGTGCACACTGAATACAAACCTATTGAGATATTTCTTTGAGTAAAATCTTAAAGAACGCCATCTATGAGACGGAAATTTTCAACCATAAGATTACATTGTTTACGATAGATGTCGCCGTTCAAACTTAGTTTTTCAAATATCGCGGTGTTGAGAATCTTTTGCTGCGAATGACTTCAGCTGGTCGACTGACAGAATTCATACTTACCTGGCGTAGGGGCTACCGTGATCATGAAGGCGGTTCCCCCAGGGCGAGGCCCTTCCATTGCACTGCGGTTGGGTTGACCCCTGCGATTATCCCTAATGCGGATAACTCGGACGCGTAATTTTTGGTAGTGGGGACTGCGTACGCGCCGTCCCCCCAATATTAATTATAGAGTTGAGGTAGCATGAAAATGACTTTTGATTTATGATATTAATTAGAGATGATCAAATATTAAATTTTATTTTGCAATAGTACAGTACTTCCAATCCAACCCATGTCAATAATGTTTTTACTTTCTACTCTTTCTAGTCGCTCTCTAGTGATGCTCGTTGACGGTTTTATAGTCAGTGAAACGTCCATCGGATTTCATCAACCCGTTGAGTAACAAGTTGATTCCATCAACTAGTTGAAGGCCAGCCGCCACTGATTCGCCGCGCAGTAAGGTAACGACCTCAAAAAAATATTGTCTAATTTTACATAATCCATGAAAAATATAGCACAACCCACAAATATGTATAATCACACAGTACTAAAAACTTACTACAAAATGCCATTGACTTACGCACTACTTAACGCTATCACAAATTCGTCATAACATAAACTACGAAAAGTGAGCTCAAGGCTCAAGCTAAGCTGTCATGAACAATTTGTCAAATGTTACAACCAAGGAACCTAATACGTACATTCACTTCCTAAATTTCTCGATGAGCGGTGCGATGTTGTAAATAAATAAATAAATATATGCTCACGCCCGTAACCCCGAGGGGTAGGCAGAGATTATGGATTTCTATTTGGCGCGATCCCGGCACACCTCTCTCGCTTCTTCTACATCCATATATCTACGCGTATAAGCTGCTCGGTTACGGATACTCTTTATATCGTCCTTCTCTAGTATGTTACTAATCTGATAGTTCTCCTAGGACGTCCCCGACCAACGCTGCCAATCACTTTTGCTTACACTACCTTCATTCATCCTTTCAACATGCCCAAACCACCGAAGCATACCTTTCTCAATTCTAGTCACAACATCCTCTTTTAATCCACACTTTAACCCTTATAACGCTATCTTTAGTCCTATTATTCAACGTCACGCCTAACATACTTCTCAAGGGTCGCATCTCAACGGCATTAACTCTAATAACGTGCTTTTCCTGCCAAATCTAGCTCTCATTTCCATAAATTAAAGTAGGGACAACATTGTATATTGCCAGCCGAGCCTTCTAAGACACATGCTGACTCCTCACTACTATACATATAGCCCCATTCATTTTATTTCCCCCATTCACTCGTTGTTCCAAATCTTTAACGTGTGTACCCTACCATCTCTACTAAACATAGATCCCAAATACATAAAATCTTCCACCTGTTCCACTGCTTTGTCGTAAACATTTATATCAAATTCTGTCTTGTTTTGTTCTCTTTCAAACACCATTACTTTCGTTTCATCTACATTCATCTTCATACCTCTACCTTCCAACGAATCATTCATTACATTCAGCATAAATTGTAAGTCCTCCGCCGATGACATGGTCATGGGCGTACAAGAGACATTTTACAACCAGCTAACCAATTCTTAATGCACAATCTTCATCTTTCAAAGCTTTTAAACAATCACCCATAAAGCGGTTGAACAGTCTTGGGGATGCTGCCTCTGTCTTACACCTATATTGGTGCTAAACCAGTCTGTGTAGGCTCCATTAATCTTAACACAAGTTGTAGAATCTTTATAAAGAGACTTTAACGCTTGTATTTATCACTGTTCAATCCAAACGCAACCAAGGTTGACCACAGACCATCTCTTTTAACTTTATCGTATGCCTTTTCTAAATGGCGCTGAAAACTTTTTGGTTTACAGCCAAAAACTTTTCTGTAATCATACGTAAAGAAAAGATCTGTGATTCTGTCTTCAGTTTCTTTCATGACTGTTTCTATCAGTACTTTAGGATAAAGTTTTCCTATAGTGTTAGGAAAGCTGATTCCTCGGTATTTTTTACAATCATGCTGCGAATTCTTTCCCTTATATAGAGGCACGATGACAGCTTTACACTAATCTTCTGGTACTAGGCCATGTCTCCAACGTATATTGGGAAGGACCCACAGCAGACTTGCAACTAAAACTTCTCCAGCTCTCAGCATTTCAAGGGAAATTCTGTCATACCCGGTTTCTTCGCACTCAAAATTTCTTTCTTTTTGATTCTAAAAAAAAATCAGAATTAATTATTTTTTGAGATGTAAAATTATACATGGAAATTCCACAAAAATAAAATTACATTTAAGAACGACATCTATTTGTGACATGTGATTGCACAATGCCTCAATGATCTGCTGGATTTGTCATGGAGTTATTAACTCGAAAATTGTCTCTAGCTGCGTTACTTGTTCACAAAATTTGCGAATATTTTTTGTTCTAATAAATACTTAAATTGTTATAATAATATTTTTAATATTCAACAAGTTAATTATTATAATTTATTAATAAATATCTATATTTAAAGAGTGGTAAACTTATGTTATACAAGTGATCTGCCGCGGCTTCGCCCGGCTACACATATCGCGTTGTATAAACGTAGATATCCACATATAAAAAAATGTATCCCACGGAAACCATACTTTTCGGAGATAAAAAGTAGCCTATGCGCTATTCCAGACTATAATCTATCTCATTGCCAAATTTTATTCTAATCCATCCATCCCAACGTCAGCCCGGGATGCCCTTGAAATTTCCAATGAAAATGGCGGCGGTGAAAAAAAAAAATCTTGGCAGATTGGTCAATCTGCCAAGATGTTTTTTATGGGATAATTTTTTTTTATGGGATAAAGTGGCAAACGAGCGAGCGGATCACCTGATGTGAAATGAACGCTACCCATAGACATCCGCAACAAGCAAATGTGTTGCAGATGCGTTGCCTACCTTGAATGGACCGAGGAGGGCATAAACAGGAATAAGGATATTTCCTTTTCCCCGTTAACCCCTCTCCGTTCAATCCTCTTCCCGTTCCCATCCTATCCTGATGAGAAAAGGGTGGGAAGGGGAAGAGGACTCTAATTAGGCCTCCGGTACCTCACTCATCAGACGCAACGCAGTATACTTCTACTTCACGCCTGTTTTCTGTGAGGTCGTGGTATTTCACCGGTCGAGCTGGCCCATTCGTGCAACAGCTGTTGTTGTTGCGGGCTCTACCACTATTAAGATTAAAACTTCTCTAATTTTATTACTATAGACACTAAATTTGAGAGTTTCAACGTTCAACTAGTTAATTGAAGGACAATGATTCGTTGACAGCGAATCAACCGGTGATTTAACTAGATCTTTCATTCCTCGCGCATCGCATTTATTGTCAATTGTCATTTGTCAATTTGCTATTTGCTAGCCAATCATATCATCATACCATACTTTAATCCATACGGTGCTTGTGTTGTCTTTGTTTGTTTATTAATCTTTCCTAAATAAACAGTCGTAATAGAAACATACTAAATTAAAACCTATTAAATTATGGGGCCACCACCAGTTGTCACTGGCATTTCACCAAAAGAAGGCCCTCCTGGCACCAGAGTAACAATTCGGGGGGAGTTCCTAGGGATAAGTGTAACTGATTTAATTGGTAAGAATTATACTAAATATAAAAATATATTTGCTATACCTTACTAAATGTATTTGAATTTCATAGGACTCAAAATATGCGGCTGTGATTGTTTGCTATCAGCAGAATGGAAAAGTAAGAATAAAATAGTGGCTCGATCCGGACCATGTAAGGGTAGAGGAGATATAATTGTCACCACAAAATCTGGTGGTGAAGGCACCTCTACTGTACAGTTTAGGGGTTTGTTTTTTTTCTTTTTTTTAACCGACTTCAAAAGAAGGAGGTTCTCAATTCGGTGTGTTTTTTACATTTCAATCTATTGTACCAATTGCTTAGTCTATAGAACATGCAAATGCAATGTTAATATCATATTTAAAATTGGTAGACTTTTATGTCTCGGGTTTTGGGGCAGGGATTGGGAGAGAAAGTATTCCTGCTTCCTCCCAAAACCACGCCCATTGAATTCAAATATGCCATTCCTGAGAAAATTTGAAAAGCAATTTCATAAACATTTGAAATGTGTATAGCAAATAATTGAATTTTGTATAAATGATGATAAAATTAAACATTAAAATTTCAGGATACCATGAATCAGTAGGACCTATGAAAGAAAGTGCTGTTTGGGTAGAGGAGGCTGCACCCCCATCTTTACCCTGGGGCCGTCGTCCCATGTCACCTACTGCTTATACACCACCAGATCCACTGGGCTTGTCAACTGAAGGCGATGACTGCAAATTTCCAGAGGAAGAGTTACATGAGCTATTTCCTGATAGGTAAATTTAAAATTAAAAAAAAAATAACAAAATTAACATGAAAATGACATTTACTGCAAAAAAAGTTAGGGTAGTTCTGACAATGGATCATGTAATTGTATGGGGCAATAATGCACTACCTTTATAACAATATAAAGAATAACTGAAAAATGCATTTACCCTCAAATAAGTTCCCTGACCTATCATGTTAGGGGGGAATGAGAGGGCGGAACAGAGCCGCCCATAAAAAAATGCACTACCTTTTAGTCAATAGCAATGATTCAAGCAGTCTGAATGTGCTTGTGCCTCACAATAGCAAATTTATTACCTAACAATCTACAGGATATAAGGATCCATGTTTTATTAGAAAAGAATTGGGTTAACTTTTATATTTAGGGAGCTAGTTTTTAGTAGGAGGGGGACGGGATTGGAAGGGGATACTTCTTCCTCCCAACACTACTCCCCTGGAAAAGAAATACACTATTCTTGAGAAAATTAAAAAAGAAATTTCGTAAACATAACATCCTTAATTCAAACCTCTCAGAGTCACTTTCTAACTAACACACTCTTTAGCGTGGTCGCTGCTGGTCCTTGCTAACATAATGTGAATGTATCGGCTTTGCATAGAAAAAATAGTAAGGAAAGTTAAAAAAATCACAACTTTATACTCCTGCTACCGAATTGTATAATGCACCCACTGACTGTCTTACCAACTCCAATGTCTACATTGTACTTGTCATTCACATTTGCCATCATTGGTTCTTCTTGTAGGATTACAATCTATTCCATATAATCTAGTTCACAGCTGCCATTTCTGAATATTCTAGCTCCACTGGCCATCTACTGTATCAAAAGAAATATTTTTTTCTGAATAGACTTTTTTCTGAATAGACTCACTTGAAGTTAAAGTGCTTACAATGCTTCTGGTGAAAACACTTGCAAACAATTATATTTTACTTAAATAAGAGCAATGGTATTGATTTATTTCTAGTTCAGGAAAATTGTCAGATGAAAACTTCCAACCTGGCTGGTATCTTTTGGAACATCATAGTAATACCTCATATGAAGATTTAAAAGCTGGTATGGTTTTTCTCCAGAGAAAGGTTAGAATATTTTATAATGTACTTTTAAATAATTCTAATAATATACTTTTAAATGATTTTAATAATTCTGAATCTATATTACAGGTGGAGGGACAGAAGGAAGGACAATTGAGTTTTCTAAAAGCCAACACTGGTGCTGTAATGGACCAGCTGGATCGACTTGTGCTTCTAAAGAACATGTATGAAGAAGATCAACGGAAAAATGGAAGAGAACCACTGCCAAGCTTGCAATCAGCAATTGAAGGTTTAAGACAGTTTATTATTTTAAAATTTTTATTGCACGTTTGGATTATTATTAGATTAGAAGAAGGCCAGAAGCCTAGAGAAGTGTTCAACAGTGGTAGATCCCTCAACAACAACATTGGTTGCATGAATGGCGCGGCTTGTATTTCTTTTGTCTGATGAGTGAGGTCTCGGAAGCCTAATTCTGGTCCTCTTCTTGTTCCCACCACCCTTTAACGGTAGGCAACGCATCTGCAACTCACTAGCTTGTTGTAGATGCTTATGGGTAGCAGTTTATATTAGGTGATTAGACACTTAATATTAGGTGATCCGCTTGCTTGTTTGCCACCTTCTCCCATAAAACGAAATTTGTACGACAATTTGCTCACATTTTAATATCAATCAAATAGAAAACTTATTTTTATATTATAAACCTTAAAATATAAAAGGATTTACTTAAACTTTTTCAGAATCAATTTCACTGGCCGACTCATTATTCTCGGAAATCTTATCACGTAAGGAGAATGCTGATAAAACCCGCGAGGCTCTGTCTCTTCTCACGCGACATAAGTTCCTATTCCAGCTTCCCTCATCCATAGACAAGAATATCAAGAAGAAGGAATATGACTTGGTTGTCAACGATTATACAAGAGCGAAAAATTTGTTTGGAAATACTGATGTTAAGGTACAATTAAATGTTAACCAAAGTACAACAACCAACAAGTAATTAACACATGTATAAATTATTTTTGTTATAATAGGTTTTGTTTTACTTCCATTTTGAGTTAAAATTTATGATGTCTACATTTATAGTGTATGCTGGCATTTTAAGTGTATTTGTAACATTGCAGCTATTTCAAAAAATCTTAGCGGAAATTGATAAAAAAATAGAGGAGTTGAAAGAAAACTTGTATAATAAAATGAAAACAATGCCTATTAATGTTCAAGAACAAACAAAATATATCAGGTAGTAAAACATGAGATATTTACAATTTGGCTTAAAAGTGTATGCTGATACTAGAATTGAGAAATGGCAGGTATGTTGCAAGAATGAATGAACAATGTATGAATGAAAGAGTAACAAGACAAATTTATGTTGCAAAAGTGAGTGACAGCATTGGCAGGAAAAGTTATATCGATCAGATTAGCGACATACTGAAGAACGGCGAGCAGGTATGCGTAGAAGTATGGATGTAAACGACGCGAGAGAGGTTCGCCAGGATCGCGAAAAATGGAAATCCATGATCTCTGCTTACACCTGAGTTACGACGAATGAGAGCTCATACTTATTTATTTAAAATTCCTACATCAAAGTCTTATTTGTTTGTTGTATGATTTTAAGGTTGCTGATCAGTTTGAACTGGGACGGCGACGCCGCTTGGACAGCTATACTAAGCAGAAAAGAATACCTGATGAACCTTATGAATAAAGTTAAGGATCACTTCAAACAGAAGGAGGAGCAAGAGTCCAACGAGAAAGGTGATATTGCATCAACTTTGTGCTATTAAAAATAAACAGTTTCACCACACAAAATCTCAAGAAATGAAAAGCAAAACCTCCAACATTTGGCTAATAATGATGAATAACATTAATGTAAATTTGCTTTAATAAATATAAAAAAAGAAAATGAGCTTCGAGGTTTACCCTCACTACCCATAGACATCAACAAAAAAATTAATTGCTCATCAACAGCTAAATTAATTAGTGTTTTGGTAGGTCGGGGGAGGGGGTGATAAATAAGGAAAAGGAAAACCAGAAGGACCCGTAACTAAATCCTAATCTCCCAAGGGAGGGACCATTAGCTGGATTAGGCTTGCTGTTTGGGTGCAAAAATTTGAATAAAAAGAACTAGCAACCCTCTCCGAATTTGTTCAGGAAGATAGACAAATAAAAAAATAAAATAGTATTTTTTGTTGTTTATCCTGAACAAATAATGAAACCTTTTTAAAATATATAAAAGTTTATTAAATGTCGTTGCGCGGAATTTTCTAGGTCGTCGTAAGTTACGCGAGTCGGAGTGCGAGGGGTCGTGGAGTGCGACGCGTGCGGACTGGTGTGGCGCAGCGTGCGGTGCCCTCGGCTCAGAGCTGCATGCGCTGTGGCCGCTCGCACGACGCTACTTCGCCGGCGAGCTCGCTGGCCAGCCGACCTTGCCGCAGCGGCACACCGACCTTAAGGTCTCAGTCACCCTTCTCATATGATTTCTCACACAACAGACTTTAGCACAACGCACACGGTTTCACACATCAGCAGCTGCTTCTCTGGTGAGTCAGGTGTGGGAGGACCTATTCCATCCCTTTTCCTCTTCCCATGCAATTATTTTATTCTGCGGTCACTGAACATCACCTTATCTATGTGCATGCTTTTACAGTATCTATCTATCAAAAATGATTTAGCTGTCGAATATCCTTGGGTAATCCGTGATTTTAGATTGGTCACCTTATTTTATGTGATCACCAATCAAGGGGTACTACGACTATGTTGCCAGATATAGAAATGTAGAAAAGCTAGTCGGATTGGAAGGTTTTGAAATAATGCAAGAAACGAAATTTTAAACTGCTATTACGCTGAAGAAAATTTTTCGTATGTTGTGTTTATTGACAGTAAATCTTTGCAATCAAATACTGATACGATGTCACAGATACCCTTATATTTTTTTTATAGAAGAAGGTGGAAAATGAGCAAGCGGGTCACCTGTCACTGTCACCGTCAAATCCTCTTCCCCTTCCCATCTTTGTTTTATTAGAATAATAGGAAGGGGAAAAGGACTAGAATTAGGCCTCTGGCACCTCATTCACTTCCGAGACGCAGAAATACTTACATTCTATTTCACGTCTGTCTAAGGCGAGGTCGTGGTATTTCACCCATTCTGCACGAATGGGTGAAATACCACGACCACAACAACAGATGTTGTTGATGATAATATTCGGATGTGGATATTTAGGGTACTATAATGAAGTCGGGAAGTGTATCCATCATGAGATTCATTAATGGAATACGGTTAAATATATCTGACCGTATTTATAGAAACCATATTGGTTTTTAGCATACGGTCAAGCTCCTTCATTCATAAAATAGGCTGGTTTTTAACTAGTAGACATTTTACTATTTAAAATGATACAAAATATGAAGGTAGTTTAATTATTAATTTTGCAGGAGATGATAATAGCAATGGTGGAGTCATTTTCGGAGCAAATGCGCGGATGCCTCATATGCACAGGTACGAGCGCGGGGGGCGTACCCGCGGACGTGCTGCGTGCGCGCCTCGTCGCCAACTTGCGTCACTTGCGAGACGCATACGATTCCCTTTTGAAGCTCGACTTGCCTTCGCAGGTATTAATTTTTATTCTTTCCTCTTAAATATCTAAAAAAATACAGCGACTTAAAAGTGTAAATCAAATGTTGTAGTCATATAATCTCATATAAATGTATATTTGTTTAGTTTCTCTAAAATGTATACTTAATAAATGTCGATCCGGTCAATACTCAATACGGTCCTGACCTTATTTAATTTTTTGAACAATTTCTAAAATATATATTTCAACATGTTTATTCTAATTCATTTAGTTCGCGTCCATTCGTGAAACAGAACAGAACAGATTAGTGTCACTGAACCCCACCGCCACCACAAGGCGGGAACCCGTTCGGGGGTCTATTGATGTTCTGGAAGCATCATGAAAGGTTTTGAAATTATTTTCTCTTTATACAATTGTAATTTGTTGTTTCAGCCTCTTAGTATAGTGGAGAAAGTTATATTCGACTACCGGGTGCATGGTATGACGGTATTCCTACAACGCGCGCACAAAAGAGTGAAAGGTCTTTCCGAGAAAGAGACATGGAAGATCGAGGAGTTTTCGAATTACGGTGCTATCACTAACTTGGTAATACTTAAAAGAATGCTTTCTCGTTTTAATTTTATTATACTAATACTGCTGGTATTAATCGCTCGCCTTGCCTCTGTGCAACTTTTATGCATACCATGCAGATGCTGTCTGTGAGGATGCTACCAACACCAATAAAAATAACAAGTATATTAAATAATAGTTATTTGTGATAAGAATAATAGTTATTTGTGATCGTCCAGTACTCGAAATTACACAATAGATCATTAAATTACAAGAATAAATAAATTTAAACATGCCAAATATAACAGTGCGAGAAATATTTCTAAAATGTATTTCGATGTTTTTGCTTCACTTTTTAATTTCTATCGTAAACAATTTCCAGCCGCACTTGCTAGAAGGCTACGTCAACGATACGCTATCGGCCATCCACAAGTGTGTATTGAAGAGCGGGCGCCGCGAGACTCCACTGGTCAGCGAGGGCGGCGAACCTCTCGCGGTGTTGCAGCGCCACACGCAACAGATGCTGCTCGCGTTCGTCGCCGTACTCCGCGACTTGACAATGCACCATGAGGACCAGGTCATACTCATTGTTACACTGTTCATGTTAAACTTAGAGTTTGATTTTTTTTTAGAACGGAGTTCTTTATCGCATGTTATTCATTTGTTTGCGGGATCAGGGCCTAGAATAAAGTGTAACAATCAAAAACACCACCAAAAACCAACATCTTGAAGATATTTTTGAGGCACTTCCCGATCATCTAGGAAACTAAAACTTTTTTCAATCGATACAGCTTACCGTAAATTTTGAGAAGATGCAAAATGCTAAATAACTTCAACTTCTTATATATCCATGCATATGTATAGTCCGCGTGAAAAAGGTTCCGACACCTTGAAGTCGCCATTTGCTTGCGCCATGGACACTAATACACGCTGAGTTAAATTAACAGAACATATTTGATTCGATCTTCATATTGACTAGTAGTCGTTACTGATTTGATACCTCGTACCTGATATCATATCTATTAAATATAATATTACAAATGCAATTGTCTGCTAAGTATTTTAGTTTTATAAAGTACTAACAGTCAATGACTTGATAAAGGGATGAATTTGAAAACTGATGGTTTTCGCACCCCGAATATACGTTTCCGTAGGTTTGTTGTTTTCTTCTTATTGGTTTTTAGTTGTAGTTATACATTTGACAGGACTTCAACAACACGAGCCTGTCGGTGGCTCTGGACCAGCGACTGGAGGAGAGCGGGGGTGACAGCGGTGCGGGGCGAAGCTGGCAGCAGCGATTGCTCATCGCAGGCGCGAACGCGCAGTACACGCGCCGTCGCACCCTCGCCAATATACTGACAGTTTTTGAAAAGTAAGTTATCGTTGGGTCTTTTAACAAATGTTAGTCTTGCACAGGTTATTTGCCGGTGTATTGTATTTTTGGACGGTAGAGACAAGGAGAAACATCACTGTATAAAATGTGTCGGTCAAAATGGGGTCTTACAGGATAATTTCAAGGCGGCGCTAAAACATAAAGTTAATTTTTAAGTTAGAACCCGCGCTGTCAGACAGCAGTCAGAGTTTGGCTTGAGTTCCGCGTTCTAGTGACTGTTGAATACTCGAGAATTCCGCGCGAATGCCAATAGAATTACCGGCGAAATTTCGTCAAAAATCTGGCGTCGACGATTTATTAAGTATGGTTGTCACGGATTATCAGCCTCTACAAATAGTGGAAAACAAAGGATTTAGAACCTTATTACACACACACTTTAAATCCCGAATACGAAATTCCATCGCGAAAAAACATTAAATTATTGCAAGCGAAATTTTCCAATATTTTTTTATGTATTTTTTCGCGTAAATATAAGAAATCAGATAAATACATTGTTTGTTCTTCAATAGTAAAGCAACAGTTGCAAAAAGTCGAGCATATTCGAAGTCCGAAATATGGATTACATCCGATATCAACAAAAGTTTCATAAGTGTAAGCAGTTACTTCGATGAAAGCAAGAAGAGAAGCACTATATCGATGAAGCAGTTTTGAAATCGCTGGTGATTTCAACTGCTCAGCTCAATTCTGGAAGCGCACACCGCTGAGAACATAACCATTAATCATGTTTGGGATGAATGGCAAATAAATTCAAAAATTGTCAAAGTTGTTATGAACAACGCTGCATCCGTGAAAAAATTCGTAAGCGAATTGTTACATAAGCGGAACCATTTTTGTGTGGTGCATACTATGAACCTTTCTGTTAAAGATTGCATTGAAAAGGAACGATCTAACAATTAACACTACTGGATTTGTTAAGTAAATGTCGGACCATCGTAAGTCATTTTAAACATAGCACGAAATCATCTTACGCTAGAGCGCATGTCTGCCAGAGTAGACATGCAAAAGCAGATGCAAATAGAAACTGTAAAACTAAAACAGGATGTGCGAACCAGATGGAATAGATCTAATAACATGCTTGTAGGCCTTTTAAAATTGAAGATTCCACTCTCATCATCTTTTGAATTTAAATGTTCCTCCTGGGAATTTGGATTATAATTATTTCATTATATTTTAATATATACATTGTATTATTATATTTTAATAGAGGAAACTGTTACATTATTACAGCCATTCGAAAAAATTACGTCCATTTTGTGAAACTTACCCAACATTGACCACAGTTATCCCATTGATTTTAAGGTTACGTACAACTCTTAAAAAATGTTAAAACCGATTTAGCCAATTATTGCAACGTATTTTAATTGATGTGGTAGAAGACACGGCTCGGAATTTACTAGTATAATAGAACAGCAGCTAAGGATATTTTCCGTAGCAAATGTATTAAGATAATTTGTTGATTTGCCATTTCTTGAAAGAAAACCAGATCCTCTCAAATATTGGGAAAACCAAAAATCTTTATTCCCATGTATTTACAAAATCCTATCAGAAAGGCATATATTCGAAAGCAGGAATTTTGTTCAAAGAAAGAAGGAACCGGCTAGCTCCGAAAAATATACACTTAATATTGTTCCTCAACAGCTATTTCATATGATTTATTATAGTATCTATTTATACTCCTTCACTTTAAAAATAAATAAATAAATAAGCGCTCACGCCCGTAACCCAGAGGGGTAGGCAGAGATCATGGATTTC
>JWHW01032008.1:47902-74290 GCA_000931545.1 Papilio glaucus | reverse complement strand
TACACTAATCCATAGATAATACGAAACCCTTCAATTGAATACTTCAAACCACGTTCCACTGCAACTGTCAAGTTAGAGGATAGGCCCGCTGGACATCTCACTCTGCCGATCCGATTTAACATAACACTATAAATTCACTTTATGTCAAAACACTGTGAAATAAAACATCTGTCGAACTTTATCGTGTCTACCATGTCAAATTTTTACTTATATGTATATTTTATTTTAAATAAATGTTATCATTGCAGGAACTATTTAATGGAGGCTCTCGCTGGTTTGCCTCCCTTGGAAAACGAAGAAGATAAATTGTAAGTGTAATGTAGTCATGAAGTAAATTTTCGATATATCTTTTTAATGTTATGAGATATATGTAGATGTGGATTTTTAGAAATTAACTGTTCTCCTTAGATGTCCTTGACATAGTTTAGCCATTAGTTACAGCGCATGGTTTTCCTTTTTGGTAAAATAAATAGCAGTATTACTTGTGAATAAACAGAAAGATACAGATGTCCATCTCATGAACATTCTTTTTTATATTTATACACTAGTATAACTTAAAACATTGAATGTGCAGTTATAGTAATAAAGGAGATAGAAACTATTATATCTAGTTGTTGGACCAAATTACACATAGTGATCAAATTTCAGCATGACCGGTGTAGTAGTTTCGTAGTTTATCTCTTACAATCATTGGAACAACACGATATTTTTTATATATATAAGATTTACTGGTACATATATATGTTTCGTGAACTTATTACGGTCGATTTTTTCAGACGCATGGATAATATTATTCAAGGATTCAAGAAGAGGATGGAATTACAACTGACCAGCCTTAACTGCAACATGGAGACTGTTTAGTTTATGTTATTTTATTTACTAAGTGCGTAATTGTTATCATATTATTTAATATTTAACTAGTTTGTAATATATAGTAAATAGACAATGTTATTTATTTAAAAGCTATATTAAAATAAATGTATCATTTGATAAATCATCTTTAAGAAATTACTAAGAATATAATAATAATACTCGTACATAAAGCGCATTTTTTCTTTACTCTTTATCAATGTTCATATAACTCTGAAAGTAATTAAATTTAATTAGTAGTAAAGGTCAACATTTTGTTTATTATAGAAAGTTTCATACTTTTTTTCTTAAAAGTTTACAACTTTACAAGGATATCTTTCAAAGAGTGACTAAAATTTTAAGCATTGGCTCAGATTCTTAAACATCGTGAAATAAGCGCACTGTTTTGTCGTTTAGATAAATGGGACAGAAAATGAATGCGACGGGTGTTTATGGGATGTTATAAAATGTTCCAAAATTTAAAATTCGGTAAATATTGCAAGTTTATTCAAACAGCACCTTTGTATTTTTAAACTAAGATGTTAATTTAAAGTCTTACTGTGTAAGTGTAAAGATTTATTGTATTTCATGGTTACCTCTTTAGCTAGTTTATGCAACAACGCCGCCATGGCCGGGCCGGTCTCCGCGACCATCTTGCGGAAGTATCCCTTCTTGTTCTGCAAAAGTACGTGGGGATGATCGTACTCCATGAGTCGGCCCGCGTCCAGTACCAATATCTGCAAAGTATTATAACTCAATCGACATTACAGTCGAGGCGGATTTGCGGAGGGAGGGGAGAGCTGCTATCGCGGTTCGCCACTATACCTATCAAATCAAAGTATGTAATTAAGTGATTACCTTGTAAAATAAAGTAGGAACTTACTTTATCGGAATCTATGACGGTGTTAAGGCGGTGCGCGATGGTGAGCACAGTGCAGCGCTGGAAGTGTAGGCGGATGGCAGTCTGTATGAGCGCGTCGGTCTGCGCGTCAACGTTGGCGGTCGCCTCGTCTAGCAGCAGAACGCGCTCGTCGCGTACGATGGCGCGCGCCAGGCACACCAGTTGGCGCTGGCCCACGCTGAAGTTGGACCCGCTCTCTGACACTTGCTTGTATAATGCCTCTAAAATAATAACGACGTGGTATGGTAAAATAAAAGCTCGCAACGATAACTATCGCATTAATGGACGGGCGTGATTAGCGAACTACTCTATTACTCACTCACAAAAGCTACCTCAGCTTGTACTTCTGTATTTTGGCTTATTAGAGAGGTACTGGAGGGTCGCTCTTACCAAGAACCTCATCTAAGTAAGTCAAATGGCCGTTGCAGATGTCAATCGGGAGTGGTGTTCACACAATATCAGGTGAACCGCTCGTTTCTTTCTTTAAGCAAAACCACCCCGATATTAAAATTTCAAATGAGGGTGCTCGGGCATTATAAAATGACAATTGTACCAACGCCTTCTTCTGGTTTAAGTAGCTCAACATTGTTGAGAGCGTTTAACAACGTTTCATCAGAGAACTCGTCGAAAGGATCTAAATTTTTCCTCATAGTGCCGCTAAATAAAACGGGTTCCTGTAAAAATTAAGATATATGATGTATACATACAAACAAGGGGTACTTAATCTTGTCTTATTTGAATAACGAATGTACAAAAATAGTTGTGGTTTCGAAGTTATACCTCTCACACTGTTTGTGTCTACACTCTTTGTACATTAATATAGCTGTAGTATAATCTCTACCCCTCTGGGTTACGGGCGTGAGCGTATGTTTATTTATATTTTATTAAAATAAAATAATACTCAATTGCTGCTGGAACTGCATTTTTAAATTACCTAACCTAATCTATTTATAAATAAAATGTATAATTTGTTTTTTTTTTCCTTTGTTCTCTGTAATCATTAAACGGCTTGTCTTTCGACATAGGCCTCCTCCAAATATCTCCATGCATTCCTATCTTTCGCTTTTCGTAACCCTTCCTGCTACACTTTTCATGTCATCTTCCCATCGTTTTAATTGTCGTCCCTTGTTCCTATTCCCATCCCGTTACCACTCTGTTATTATCTAGGTCCCTTTTTCCCTTAACCAGTAGGTATATTTTATTATTAGTAAATAAATTTTACTTGCGGTATAATAGATATCTTTTCTCGTAAGTCGTGTAGACCGATTGTGGATATATCAACGCCGTCTATTATTATAGTGCCGTCCAAATACGCCAGCCTGAACAACGCCTGTATGATCGAAGACTTCCCGGCTCCAGTTCTGCCGACAATGCCGATCTGTAAGTAAGGCATGTCTATCTAGTACATAAGCATTTATCTTTACCAGAGTTAAATTGGTGTTATTATTTTGGTTCCTTATTTATTATTCAAATATTTTTTTATGGCTAAAATATAATCAGGCCTGCTAATTGTTCCAGTTTAAATATACATTAATGTAATCCTATTAAAAGTATTTAAACGACGATTACCTTTTCTTGAGGTTGTACGTCGAATTGCAGCTTATGAAGCACGTAACTACCCTCAGGGGTATATCTTAAACTTAAATTGTCAAAAGTTATTGCTCCCTCTGGGGGCCACTCCACCGGCGGCGCTTTGTCTGGCTCCTGGTTACGAAAATATATGTTACACATAGATTTCCATTGTCTAAGGTTAAACGAACAATGTATTTAAAATTTCAAATGTTGTTTTTATATGACACATGTACAGCGGAGGCTCTAGAGCTCTATATAGAGCGAGAAGAGAGGTCGCTTAAGGTGCCAATGAATACTCCTGACAAATCAAAATGACAAATTTTTCGATTTACGAATAAGAAGGGCACCGCGAAGACAATGTCTTTCTACCTTGATGAAAGGTAAGGCCGGCGCATTGATTAAAGGTGGGGCTGAATATGTGATTACCCCTGCGTTTCTAATTTATATTCTCGATGAAAGAACTTACTACTCGAAATGAGTGTAGTCGTTTATGAGTTTTTTAAAACTATATAATATTTATTAAAAGTAACAACAAGTGGTTCAAATTGGTGTTATGATTCAAAAACAATAGTATATAAGTATTTTTGTTATATATTTTTGTTTGTGCCATACCGTTCAGCTAGGAAGCCGAGTGATCAGTACAAACCGCGAATTTATATAACACTTGTAGTCTCGTAATTTGTCGTTGTCAATATTTTAAAACATCGTCAATACGATTATTTATGTATACGTAATATATTTTTTTTAACTTAAAAACTAGTTTGTTAATGTTTATAAAAGAAAAACTAACGCATCTCAGCGCAGCCTCTTGCGGTAGCTTAGTGTATTCCAGAACTCTTTCCACGCTCGTCATTTGGTTTTCCATCTCGGCGGACTGCCGCATGCCCCATTGGAACACGCCAGTGAGCGATATTGATTGAGTTATCACAAGACCAACATTGCTGCCCTCGTTGTCTTTAATATTTCATATAATATTAAAAATGACAAAAATTTTACGTAAGACTTGAGAAAAAATGTATTAGAAAATTGCTCTTTATTACATATGTATATATATCTACTATTCATAAAACATGTAGTTTATTATATACACGAATATTCTATTATGCCATTAAGTACAATATGCTTAAGGAAGTTGATGCCGTCTAGTCTTTATAGGAAATTTTAAGAGGGATTTTTCCAGACGAAGTACCAAACACCCTAGTAATAATAGTGCTGGTATTAGTTATATTATTAATTAACCAGAACGGAACGAGGCCTAAAAAATGATAGTTAATTTAAAAATCATCACCAGTTTTCATTAAGCAGCTAAAAGTTACACAGACGATGAACAGGAGACATATGATGTCGAGGAAGTAGCCGAAGGCGCGGCTGCAGGTGATGAAGAGATACCAGGCGGCGCTGTGCAGGTCCTGGTGCCGGTCGAACTCCTGCGCCAGCAGAGCCTCGGCACCGAATGAACGGATCGTCGCCAGACCGAGCACCGTGGCGTTCACGTGACCGAACACTGGACTACGGGCTAATAAAAAATTAGGCTATAGTCTATTTAATATTTAAGACCAAAAAAAGGCAAAGTTACGTTACCCACGTTTTAAGTAAAATTATCATATTTTCGGTCAAGAAACTTATGGTCATTTTTGGACACCTGTGTACTAATACGTATATCTATCGAACATTAGTTTTGTCAAATGAAAGAAAAAACAATTATACATATCGTCAGGACCTGTATTAAACCATGAATCTTCAAGTAATATTGGTTTAAATATTTAAATTGGGGTTTTAAACATATATTACATCCTTAATCATATGATATGACTTACTAATTCCTTCTAATCGTTTTATAGCGCTAGTTGTACGAACGTATATGATGCGAAATATGTAGAAAATAATTAATGACGTCGTGATGGGTATTAACATAGTTATATCAGTCATCAATATAACCACGATCACTCCGGCCAAGTTCAACATTATCTGAAAACAGAAGCATCAAAGGACTAAGGGATTATAACTTCTAAAACATACAATTAAAGGACGTCGGAAAACGACGTCTTCGTCGTTCGGCTATGTCATTTTATTTTTATATATAATATAATGATTAAATTTAAAAGTTAAAATTTAAGTTTTTATTCTTTGCTAAACGAAAATTAATTTTAAGTTTAACAAAATATAAGACAGTCATAAAATTATGATGACTTAAACAGTAATGCATTAAACAATTTATTAATGTGTAAATTACTTGGAAACAATCCAGCATGGCTTGTGGCAGAAGCTCGTCTACAGAACCCATATCCTTGCTGAAACGATTCAAAATCCGACCCGACGTATTGGAATGGAAGAAGCTCATTGGAGATTGTGACACGCAGTCAAACATTTGGTCATGTAACCTGTTATGTAATCAAAATTACTTATTTAAGATTATATCACAATCAGCGTGCTGTAGTTGATTTTTTATTACGTAGTTGTTAAAAAAAATTAGAAGTGAAAATTTTCCATTTGGCGCGATCCTGGCTTACCTCTCTCGCTTCTTCTACATTCATACACGCTCGTCGGTTATGGATGCTCCTTATATCGCCCTTTTTTAGTTAGCCGCTACTCTGATCGACATAAGTTTTCTTGGGGCGTCCCCTACCAACACTGCCACTCATTTTTTTGCAACATAAATTTGTTTTGTTATTCTCTCTTCATTCATACTTTCAACATACCACCGAAGCATACCTTTCTCAATTTTAGTCACAACATCCACTTTCTTTTCCCTTATAATGCTCTTTTTAAACCTATCATTCAATGTCACGCCTAACATACTTTATTCTTAAGGATCGCATCTTAACGGCATTAACTTTACTAGCATGCTTTTCCTGCCAAACCCAGCTCTCACTTCCAAACAATAAAATGGGGCCAAGTACAAAATTAAAAAATGAGTGATCCAAACATGACCAAGATTTAGTCAAGGATTTAGAAAAATATTTTATTGGATTCCTGTATCTAAAAGTAAATAAATGTACAATAATCTGTTTGAAAAGTATACTTTGCAATGCCCACAATCATTAAATACAATAAAATCAGTGGTACGTAGATATATCCCTAGAAAGACAAATCTTAATTCTTTACAAGAAAAGTATCTAAAGATTAATACTGACTTTATAGAAGACTTCATGCAAAGAGAGAAAAACATGAAGGCCCTAAAGAGAGCCACAGCGACGGTCGCTATGGTAAGAATTCCGAAGATGATGACGTAATGACTTCGATACAAGCCGCCTTGTGACCATATCAGCTGGTCGATTGAAGAGTCGCCCGTCAAATGGTCTTCGATTTGGCTCCTAAAGAATAATAGAAAGTTACTATCAAAATACTTGTTAATCGGAAAAAGTTATAAAAAGATCTACGTCATATACATATGCGCATTTATTTAACTTTTACATTAAATAAAGAAGAAAAATATTTTCACCATTTACTTATCCAAAAGTCACTAGCGCTTGCAAAGAATTGCGCTAAAATGAACAATAAACAAGCGATGAAAAAGTAGAAATACGAAGTGCCGGCCAGGAAGTATTCTCGATATACCGAGCTGCGCACTCGCCCTATCGCCTGCGTCTCCGCTTCCGGTTTTTGATCCTGAAAAGTAGTAGTAAAGAAGTATTAAAGAATTATCAGATGGTCTACTATTTGGTCCTTTAACTTAATTTAGAGTTCCAGAGATATATTAAAAGCCGACTATGAGAAATACGCTTTTAAAATCACCCACGATAGATCTCAACGACATTGAAGTGAAAGTTATTTTACGACATTAAGGCTAAAATTAAAAAAAAGATGAAAGAGGTCATCTTTTTTTCCCCTGTCAGTCTAGATAGTATGATGCGAAATATACTTTCATCGCAAATGTAATTTTTTCGAAATTGTGGAATAAAGCGAAAGTAATATGGTTAACTAATGTTAAGGCTATGTGGTTGAAAGTTGGTTTCCGAAAATATTTTGGAATTTACGTGAAGTAAAAGCGTAAAAGGTAAGGTGTACCATGTGTTTACAAATTTTAAGTGAAAACAAGCTATAGGTCATAATTTTTTAATAAACTAAATTTATTAATGTTAAAGATGTCATATAAAAAAACGAATGTGTATAAAAAAGGGTATTGACGACAGGGATTAAGGCCTAGGGGGGTTTGAATCCATTTCCTTCAAATTGTATGTTGATACGATATAATTAGCGGTGACGCTTATATTGAATTGAATTGAATATAATGAAATAAACTTATGTATATACGTATTACACGTACAGCAACGCTAGCGTCTAGAATGATGGACCAGTTGCGGCGCGACAGGCTGACCGCGCTCGTCTGCAGCATGGACTGACTGGCCAAGTTCGGCGCCGAATCATCCTCGCGCACTTCGCGGGTCTTGTCTTGCATTAATTGAATTATGGCCAATTCTCGTTCCTAAATGAATTATAAAGAAAGATCGAAATACGTAAATATCATTTGGTGGGTGCCTTCCTTGCAGTTGAATATATGTGATTTTGAATAGAAAAATATGACAGCAACAAAATTACATTTAAATCTTCAAATCCACCTTCCGCGAGGATCTTGCCTTTATCCATTATTACAATTTGATCAACGGATTTTATGAATTGTATTTGATGCGTGACTAGTACCACCGTTTTACTAGCTAGATACCTAAAAGAAAATTATGTTGATTAACTGATATTTCCAAAATATTTAATAAAATCAATGCACTTTATACAATATACCTTTTGATACATTTTTCAAAAATATGTCTCGCTACTTGTGTATCAACTGCGGAAAGCGGATCATCTAACAGGTATATGTCAGCCTGTAAATAAACGTTATATAATCGACATAATGTTTTATTTATTTTTGTTTTAAGTTAATTACCTCTTTGTAAACAGCTCTAGCTAAGTTAATCCTGGCTCTTTGTCCACCGCTCAGTGACACCCCTCTTTCACCAACAACGGTTTTGTCGCCATGAGGGAACAAAGATATGTCCCTCTCCAATGCGCACACCTTACAAACCTCCATGTATCGAGATTTTTGAAATGGCTGCCCGAATAGAATGTTTTGACGTACGGATCCTAGAAGTACAAATTTAAGTTATTTTAAGCATTGAAATGTCACTTTCGATTCTAATTAATTAACTGAAATACAGAAGTCTATTCCTTTTTTACCATACACCATTAACGCCGTAGACGAGAAAACAAACAAATGGCAAAAACAAAACTAAATTGAAACGAGAACACCCGGCGTTAGGGCGCTGTAGAGTAGTTTACATCCGCAACAACCAGAAGACAGGGTAGGTAGGGGTGTGGCTAGACTTTACGTAAGACTAAGAAAATGGACTAAAACTTATGAGGCTGTCATTTATGTGCATTAAGTTCTTTGTTCTCAAATTAACTTTGAGCGCCAATAGCCTAATGGTTTAGGGTACGGACTGCCGATTATGAGGTCGTGGGTTCAAATCCGCCATTAGACTATTGAACCATATCTTAGCACGAGCTTTAGAGCTTCATTGGAATGGTTAAAAGAAATATAAGTAAATTATTTCAATATTCTACTATAATGTTTATAGCAAAAAAAAAATAACTCACCCACAAACAGCCACGGGTCTTGGCAGGCGTAGCTGACAGTGCCGGTTACGTCGACGGTTCCGCGCGAGGTCGGCAGTTCGCTGAGCATCATATGCAGCAGCGTTGACTTACCGGAACCAACGGCGCCTATTATAGTAGTGAGCGAGCCGGACATAACCTATACAAGGATTGAAGACTTGACTTAGATATTTATGCTAACAGCATGTTTCATTAAACATATTGAAAAAAGTGAGATGTTAGTTCAAAGAAAATATATGTGGGAATGTCTTATAATTTGGGCTATACATGTAGACGAAGTTTCCGCTCCATCAGCTTGTCAACGAATCTGTTGTTTTTAAGTATGACATAATGTAGGCGTCGTACCATACATAGAGCACAGGTTTAATTCACTATTTTATAAACTTTCTTAAGTCGAGAATCTATGATTTGCCCATATCAAACAATAATCGACGGAGAGATGGAATTGCAGGCATAAAGTGCCTATTAAGGGTGGCATATGTTTATGTTTTAAATGTAATCTTTCTGTTTCTTACATTAAAAGTAATATCTTCCACATTTTCTTCATTCGATGATTTGATCCAACGGCTGAATGCGTTTTCAAATTTTATTATGATATCTTGTTTTATCGTGTGTTCGCCTGAAATTATATAAAATTTTCTCATAATTGTTTATTAGTCGGTAGCTTTTTTTTTTGGTTGTAAATAAAAATGTTTTATTTATCGAATATATTTAGAAAGAGTTATATCAACGTAACACATAAGAAAGGAAAAATAAAAGATATGTAGAGTTTATGTGAAGTTTAAAATGATTACAAACTATATGGGGAAAGAGGGGGAGGGGGGGATTAGTGACAATGTAGGTAAAGTTATATGAGATACTTTTATCCTTTGGAACTCCTTTAGAAGTACTCGGTTCCGGTAGATGGCTGACAGGAGAATATCTTCTTTTTACTTCTACTGGATCGACTAGAAATCAACGTTTATATTTTATTACATAAAGCGTTTTCTATTAACAAATATATCTCTATATTTCAAACTTTATTACTTGAAATAGTGACTCTTTTCTTTGGTTTCTTATTTTGTGTAGTGGTATCTGTAACCAGCTGGTCGCGGGGTGGCAACTCACATTCCTCGCTCAATAAAAAATCCCTAATCCTTTGAATTGCAACATGCATTTCAGCTATCTGCAATCGAAGTATGTTTCTTGTTTAGTAATTTTAAACTTTTAATCACAAGCAAGTTTTTTTGTCGTTGTTTCGTTAATATATAATTGTCGTAATCCCAAGTTACTTACTTGTCCAACCGCCTGAGGGAAGAACAGTGTCATGGTTTGCCTCATGATGTTATAGTAGCACGTAAGGAAGAACACATTCTCGACGGTGATGCGGTTCACGTAGGTGACGTAGAGAAGCGCCGTGATGAAGATGCTGAACCGCGCCGTGAACATGATGAAGGACATTATCAGGCCGCGAATGTATGACGTCATTTTGATACAGCGTATTTCTTGGCTTGAAAGGAAACCCATTATGAAAATAAAATTATAATTTTAATATTTGCTACCCAATTTAGCGTTTGCAAGCGTTGATATATTCTTTTTACTGATTTTTCAGCTAGATACTAAGCAGTTAAAGCATGAGAGTATTCCACTTTTGCATCGAGTTCATTTGAATGGCGTCATAGATTAATAAAATTTCCGTATTACTCTATATGCCCTGTACCAAAACTGAGAGCATTGTGTTTGTTTTTTTAATCCAAATAAGCAAACATGATTACTTTCAGAGTTACTTTCGTATTTATACAGTAACTGGCAGTATTTTCTATGAGCCTTTAGCCAAAAAGTCTAAGTTCTCATAGCGTCTATAATATTTTTTTGAAAACTAGCATACCGTCTTACGGTGTCTATAATTTTTCTGAACGGCATTTCCCAGGTATACATTTTAATCACCTCGATACCCATCACAATCTCTTTCATTAATTTAACTCTTTCGTCAGATTTGAAAGCGGTCTCGTTTCTGTAAAACGCAGTTGCAACTCCGAGGCATACTAAAATGTGAAAATTAATCCTGTTTATTTATTATGTATATATAAAAGGCGATGTGCGTATGTATGTATGTGTGTACCAATTTCGATAAAATTTTCAGGAAACGTTTAGACTGGCTCAGCGGCTGATTCTCAGAATTTGTTAGCGATCGGATCAAAATAATTAGGGCTACCCGCGCGCGCCGGGGCGAATCACTGGTACAGAATAAAAGGCATACGTACGCTTTAAAATAACGGGGTGCGGTAGTTGACAAAACATAACAATTTTCAAACCTAAAGCTTTTTCGATTATTTTTCGATTTGAGAATGACAGGAAAACTGCCAACGGCGTCAAGTCTATGCTGATAAAATCCTAAAGATGTTAAGTTAAGACAGACACTTTATTAAGTGGTGAAGATGAATTTGATGTCTGACCACTGGGCTTGATATGTTATACTGACAATATTAAGTAATATTTAATAAAAAAATTAGTGATTTTATATTTTTTTTACACGTTTATGTCATCAATAATAATAATAATAATTTGCAGCATAAAAAATTAATCATCTTACTTTGAAAGGGTACGACGGCAATTACAATCAGCGCTCCATAAACCGCTGATATACCCATTTCTCTATAAAGGTACACAGTCATTAGCTGGAATACATAAAATTGGATTTATGTGAGAAATAATTAAAAAAAACAAGCGTAACGTCTTAGGGTGATCATTTTGTTATGTTACCGGGGTAGAGTGGTTAAATATCATTATTTTATGATCATGACTAAAAACATATGTTGCAAGTTGCCGGTCACTTGATATCGGGTGAAGCGCTTGCTCGTTTGCCACCTTCTACTATAAAAAAATAGCTTTCTTATTGTGAAGAAAAGATAAAAAAATTACAACAGATTATTTTTAAAATATATTGGAAGGTGATATTAGCGCAGTAATAAATGAACAAATAGAACAGCGAGTAAATTTGGCGACAAAGATAAGAATATACGCTAGAAACTCTTGATTTTTTGTCTGTCATTGGCAACTTGACAACACTTGAGTACTTTCGCCAAATAAGTTCATGAACAATTATAAATACGAAGAATTAATACACAGTAAATGTTAATTGTAATAATCTAAATTATATATTACCATTGTTTCAACTGGACCTATCCAAAGGTAATGTATAAAAGAAGGGCCAGTATCAAATCGATTGACATCATTCGCCATGAGGTTGACAACAAGCCCCGCGCTGTTCTCCGACATCGATTGTAAACTCACTTTTAAAGACTGGAATCAAATAAGTGTAGGTGAAATGACAATATACGTATAAATATTGGAATTATAACATGTTGAATTATTACCGTGAATTATTACCGATATAATATCTTGTAATACCGTGTTTTATGCAAATAAACGTATTATTATGATTAAAGAAGAATCATTATATTAAAGATTAGAATCATATTTATTCTCTTGTATAGCGACAAGTTTATACGCCAGTGGAAACCCACGGTAAGAGTGTCATACCTTTCTATAAATAAGACTACAGACACCGACTCTCATTTTCATTCCGAGATGCGTCACGCCCATCATGAAAGGATGGGCGACCATGACATTCGCCGTGCTGCAGAACACAACGCCGAACGCGAAGAACACGGCCTCGCCCCAAAGCACGCCGCTCTCCTTGTCGTAGTAGGAAAACAAGCGGGAGAAGTACGTCGAATCCACGCTGGAATTACATATAAGTAACATTTAACAAGTGTCAATAGCTTAATGAGAGTTTAAGGCATATGACATCATATTTTATACAATTAGTGTATATCAAGAAGGTAAGGTCTTAAGTTTAAATCAGTGTCAATTGTCGTTAAACAATTTAGTGTACAATTAAGCTTAGTTGAAATGTAGCATCAAGGATGTTGGATGTAAAATTTGTTGATATTTTCAAAACGAAATGAAGAGAGACGCAAATGACTACATACTACAAAAAATACTGTGTAAACCATAAGTCAGTATTAATAAGTATTTACCCTAAAAATGAAAACATATAGGTACGAGTATCTACATCGAAAAGAGCCTCCGAACATCAGTTCTACCATCAACTTCTCTTGGTCTTCAATTTGATCACTAGCCACAATGAGGTAATACCGTATGAGGTTTGAAATAGAAGTGTCATTAGAAAATAATATGTTCAAAGTTACATAACATTACTTCAGATCTTTTGTCTGCCTTACGTGCTATTGTATAAATCTTGAGCTGGACTGTAATAACGTAGTAACAGGCCCAGAAACAGCGGCTGTTGCAATCTGTTACGAAAGAAAACACTATGAAATATTTATAAAACGTAACATTTGAATGTTTACATAAAATTCTAGGAACATAACAAAAGCATATGACAATACATCAATTTGTTATATAGTTTACTGGTAAATTTATTTGTCTATAAGACTGGATTTATATTTCCTAATGGTACGTTTAGAAAGCGAACCCTCTTACGAGTTCATACATGATACGTATTTTATAGACATTTCAGTTTTAAAATTTGAGGCGTTGCTGATGTACCTTATTAAAAACTCCATGGCTGCCAGTATCAGACCATAGAGCATGAGTTCAGCGCCAAACACCTTTGTCAGCACTCTCCATAGACTAGGCTTGACGTTTTCTCCTTGTTCGCGAATGTTCTCAAGTTCCCGGTCCCAGGCCTTTTGCATTGCATCACCTGTTTAGATTATTCAAATATTTAGTTAATTTGCGACATCATCATTCTGAGACAGTTTTAATATACGCACCCAAAATATCCGATTGATGTTCAGGTAAAGGCGCATATAAATCATTATCTCGAATGTCTCGACTGTACCCAAGCTTGAACGTTTCCAGAGTCCACCTAAAACGAAGGAAAGGGGTTCTTATAGAGACAATTCATGATCGCATATACTGCCCATCCTTTTTAGAATTACTTTTAGGAAATATTACCTAATAAACACTTACGCCTGTGAATGGTAGGTTTACATTATAAATTTTCTTTCGGAATTATCCTGGTGCGTCTCTATGGCTTCTTCTATACTCATTCATCTATATTCAACTTAGTGGATATATTTTCTTCTAGCTCATTACCAACCAATACATTAATATTACTCACACTATCGTCTTTTTTATGGAATAAGGTGGCAAACGAGCATGCGGATCACCTGATGTTAAGTGAACGCTACACATAGACATCCGTAACAAGCACATGTGTTGCAGATGCATTACCTTTAATGGATAGAGGAGGGCATAGACAGGAATAAGGATATTTCCTTTTCCCCGTTAACCCCCTCTCTGGCCAATCCTCTTCCCGTTCCCATTCTATCCTTATGAGGAAAGGGTGGGAAGGGGAAGAGGAAGAGGACTGAAATTAGGCCTCCGGCACTCATGAGACAAAACGCAGAATACTTCTACTTCGCGCCTGTTTTCTGTGAAGTCGTGGTATTTCACCGGTCGAGCCCGCCCATTCTTGCAACAGATGTTGTTGTTGCGGGCTCTACCACTGTCTTTAAACAACTCGTTTCTCTTAGGACGTTTTTCAAATACGCTATTTCTATGCCTTATCCAGTACACTATAAATAACATCTTTAAATTATATTCACAAAAATCATTAAGCCTTGACGACCTTTGAGTATACATTTTTGAACGAGTGCGCTAGAAACAATCGGAAAGAACATTACCCAAATGTTAGCACTGAAAATAGATTTGCTTTATATCTTGGGTTTATTTTTCTCCTCTGTTTCGGGCCGGTATCCATATTTTACAAATGTTTGAGTTAAATCGTGTTTATTGAACGTAACCAATATCTCACAATTTGAACATTCAAGTTGGTCCTGCCCTAAAACTAGTTTTACCATAATTTTGCATTTTTCATTCACGCCGTAAAACGGTCTTTCTACTGCGTTTTGACTATGACCTCACTGTCCATGGCACTCGGGGTGTTATTTTAGCCTGTACATTCTCTTATAATACGTCTTTCCCTTAAGAATAGGTCACTCTTCGAAGATATCCCCCATACGAGTTTCCTGTGTTTCTATCATTTATTTCCTTCAAATCATTAAATATTATTGACATATAAACTTAATATCTTAATAGGGAAGGAAGCGATATATGGAATACATAAAACTGTCCAGCAGACAATACACTATTTAAGTATCTGAATTAGAACAAATACACGTAAAAAAATGTTAACATAAATATCTATTACCAACTTACCACTATCAATTTTCATTATCGAGTTTATTGTTTACAGCGGCTTACTATAATACAATGCATACTTCATGATTAATACGTGACTAGTAATTGAAATCTACGTCTAGTACAGATATCAATACTATTGTACTTAATTCACTTATACCACCTGCGACCATATCAATAACTAACTAATACATTCAGAGGTTTAGTTAATGAAATGTAATTTAAAACCAAATTTCAGTATGAGGAAAATATCTTGTCCCGCTTCTTGAGAAAGTCAGCAGCATCTGTTGCTGTAATGGCTAAATAACATCCTTAAATTCAACTAAAACAACTTATGAAGCCTTGGCGACTTATGAGTAACCTTTAACAGTGGTAGAGCCCGCAACAACAACATCTGTTGCGCGAATGGGCCGGTCAGACCAGTGAAATACCACGACCTTACAGATAACAGGCGTGAAGTAGAAGTATGTTTTTGGGTTTCGTCTGATGTGTGAAATGCCGGATATAGAAGAAAAATAAACGAAATTTCGTCGAACTGTTCTAAATTCAAAAAAGCATGTTGCGGACGCATGTTGTTCACGCGAACCGATAAGATTTTCCCCTACCTAATATCGTCTTACGCGGCTAAAGAAGTTTTCACTTCAAAAATGTATACCCTTAAGAAAATCTGTCCGTTTTTCTGCCATTTTCGAATCCTTTGCTCGTAAGTTTCAAGTACTTCGTAACATTGATTAAAAAATATCGATTATACAAACCTTATAATATTCTATTATTTGTAATAGAATGTCATAATTGCTCGTAAAATTAGGTAATAGTATTATTTAGCAATTTTTTTAATCTATAAAAACGCTAGTTGTTTAATGAACAGTATGTTTGGAACAATGAGTCGATTATTGGCGGTGGTTTTGTTCGTTGGAGCTTGTTTGGGAGTGCGTTTTTTATTTTTTTAGCAGGTATTATTAATTTCTTGCATTAACGTTTTTCATTAATGTTTATTTTTATTTATTTGCATTTCCAGGTGGCCTTAGGTCAGTGCTTGCGGTACCCACAATACGTGTCTTTGGACACGGCGTCCTCTGTATCCGCACCGACCGATGTTAACACGTTGCTACAACTAGCGTCTCTCGTTAACAAAATCGAAAACGACAGGAGCGAACGATTTAACTCGGACGATATCATCACTAAATTAATCGACGCGCTGATTTTAGTCGCTACGAAGAATAAATGCTCGACCAGCGGAAAAGATTTAGTCAGCGTTGAGCTTGGCTCTACTGATCTTTTAAGTGTTCTGTAAAGTATTCTTAGAAGTTTTTAACTTTTGATTCTTAGAAATTTTAGCATTTCAAATTCGGACTTTTGCACATTTGCCTCTATTTGCCTTTTAACATTCCGACGTTTACCTATCAAAATGAGAATGGAAACGTCCCAATCTGAATTTTTTAATATTTACTGTAGGAGTAATGTGAGCCACCTCGAGTATAAATTCTTGTCTTATAATAAATCTATGTATAAAATTTGTCAATCAAAACAATCTACGTATCGCTTTAGCAAACATTTTCACGCGTTAAAATGAACAGAGTTACTTTTACATCCGTATGGAATTGTATTACTATATTGTACGTAATTGAATGTGCGTTTAGTCAAATAGTCTAAGTTCCTATGTATGTATGATAATTGATTGTTAAAAAATAATGAATAAAAATAAATATGTTAACAATAAAATATGTTCATAATATATGTATTTTTCTGTCACTTCACTGACCCTGGTAAGCGTTTGGGGCACCTGTACTTGCAGTGGAGTAGTATTGGGTGATAGACTAATTAAATTATTGGACTACCTACCTGGTTCTGGATCGGTAAATAACTAAGCATCCTATGTACTCCAGCTCAAATTATGAAGAATAATATATCGAAGTAGTAAAAGTAATATTGTATGTAAATAGTTTCGCATTACATCCGCCTGAGTAAACAATATAATAGTGAAAAAAAAAATATAGAACAATATGCAATTTAAACCAGTCATACAATTCTATTACGTTTAATCCTAATCATTCTATCGAATAGCTTTTTAATTTTTACTAACGTAATAAATGTTGGCTTACTGACTATCGTAGTTATTACTACTACTAGTATTCGTAATGTTATTGTAAGCATGTAACATTGTAATATAATACGTTATAATCGATTTCACGTTATTACAATATATTTGTAAAGATCAATGTCAGACCTTTATTATGTGATACTTTCAACCGAAATGACAAAAGACATTTCTTTCCATAAATTACTGGTTTATATTATTTACTATTAAAACTCCGGGCGTCTTTATCTAATTTGTATGAAACAATAACGTACTACGTGACTATTGTATTTAAATTGTAATATTCTCACATTTTACATAACTATGAGAGATCCGCATGTATTAAATTATTATTATTATTTGTATATAGGGAAATACAGAACCCTTAAAAATAAACAATGGTCAACAAATAATTAAATGTGTTACTGATAAATTACATAAAGTGACGTATATTTTAGTTTCGTAATAAAGTAAATACATATATATAAAAGAAGTATTTCTAGAACAACATCATTACTAACGAAGCTAAAATGGGGTTTTTATACGTACTGACTTTTGCTTTCGCTGTGTTTCTGTGTGGGGTAAGTTGTTTTGTAAATAATACAATACATATTATCTTAATAAATTCTTTATAGAGTTAGAGATGACGGTCTATCTATCTTTCCTGCTGATTATATATTTATAGTTCAATAAGTGCGCACTGTTGCAGATATCAACATTTAGTTTTTTTTTAGTTTCAGTAGTTGTCATTCAATACTACATTTTTTAACTAATTTTCTTGTTTTATAGACTAAAAGGTACTGATGTTAAAGGGTTAAAAATTGTTAGCGCACACTAATTTTTGAAACCCAGTAAACTTTGCAATGGGCTTGGGTCTATGCAACAAAATGAAGCTCATACGCCATCTTAGCTTCCTGGGTTGGCTTCAAATAATATCGTGGTCAAATGTCTAGTACAAAAGAATTTTCTTTTCATTGCCATGTCTCTTCATCAATATGTATTTAACCCAAAACAACTTTAAGATTTTAAATCTTCAAGTGGAATAACAATTAAAAAACACAACTAGAACAACAATTAGAATAACAAAAAAAAATCTATCCCCTTACGAGCACGACTACAGAAAACTGTATCATGAAAATTAAAAATAACTTTTTTTTACACAAGTTTTGTTCACATTTCCAGATGCCAGATGCCCAATGCCTGACTCGTAGGTTTTCGACCTGCAACTACGACGACTTAAACGTCCTCCTGACCCTCGCACGAGCTCTCGACGAAACTGAAAACGCGAGGTTATCGTGCAGAAGCAATATCGATGTCGAAGAAATTATTATGAAACTGATCAACGCTCTAGTGTATACGACTGTTAGCAACACTAAAAATGGAAGCATTAGTGGCGGGAACCGTGGTTCTGACGAAGCTCTTATCGACTTAGACTTGCTCAACCCCAACGACCCAGACAACGTACTCAAACTAGACCTTGCGAAACAAAAATTGCTTGGTCTTGGGTTAGGTAATACCGACTGATATATTATTAATACAATAGTTTAACGGTATTACATGACACATATTTTAAAGCGTTTAAAAGCATGTCATATTCAAACGTTTCTATCATGATGTTTCTAAACCTTTTAATTAAATGTAATATCAAAAGATGAATGTTACTTCTAAATAAGGCCCGAATTATGATATTTAGATATAGATAGACATCACAAGTCTATATTTTTTTTAATCCCTACACTCGTGAAAAAACTTCTCTTCTATTCTAAAAAACTTCTATAATGTCATTTGGTTTACATACATAAAATCAATTATTAAAGTCCATCAAAAATTCTTATAATTCACTAAATGACAACTCACAGTTTATGAATGCAATCGAAACAAAAAAAATGAAGTTGAGGGCTCCGTTGCAGGCTCCGTTGAAGAGATTTAACAAACATTAAGCAACATACACTCTACTCGACTCTATAAAGCTTTTGTAAACTAATTTATTTATTATTTCCTCCGAAAACGATGGCTTTAAATTGTGTTAATTTGAACAAACATATGATTAAATTCAAATAATGTCTGCGTAATTTTGTACATATTTATTTTTCGGCATAAACTGTGTTGTATAACTTATTAATATATATTTTTTTATTCCACATTTTATAATTTTTAATATATATAATTTCTCCCGTTTTTTTATAACCTAATTTGTATAAGTAAAATTCTATTTAATATACAAATTAAACAGTATTTTGTAATTTTTCTACATTTTTCCTTTTATTCTTTATGTTTTCTTTTACTTATTAATACCGATAATAATAAAAAAGTTATTTCCTACGTGAATAAAAATTATTTGGTATTCAGTAATCAATCATATAAACAAACGTTTTTTTTTATATAACGGCATTCCGTTACATTTTCGTCGTGGTAGACAAAGAGAAAAGTTGTAAACGGTAAAGTACTAGACCTAGGTTCTGTAATATAGCGACAGTAACAATTGAAGTAGTAAAAGGCATGAGGACAATCGAGGAAGAACCACAACCATACCATATATCGACGTGCAGTCGATGCAGGAGCAAGTGTTAGCTGATGTTACGTAAAACGCGGCTAAGCTTAAACATCCGAAAAATCAAAGGAATTGCAGAAGCGTTATCAAACTTTATGCATGAAGTAGGCAAGGAAAGAAGCTTTCGGTCACATAAGTGTCGCTCTTTCACATTGTTCACACCAGTTTTTTTTTTGCAAGAACATAGTACTTTACCGGTCGAGCCGTCGATAGCAAAATGTTTCTAGGGTTCTACAATGTTGAAAATCGATCATTTATTTAATAGCTATAAATATCACAAATCAAATTATTAAAATTATTTAAACTTTCGTGAGACATATTTTAACACACTAATTAAAACGGCTTTACTCACGCGTGGTTCGGTGTATGTACCGACTAGTTTCGAGCCCTTCGGGGGCTCTACCTCAGGGTGAGTGGGGCTGGCATAGGTTCGCGGTCGCGGCGCGCCTCGCACTGACCCTGAGGAAGAGCCCCCGAAGGGCTCGAAACTAGTCGGTACATACAACGGAACCACGCGTGAGTAAAGCTGTTTTAATTAGTGAATCAAATTATTGCTTGAAATTCTTGAAGAAGAATACATAAAAATCAAAGCAAACATGAATAATTCCATGTCTATTAAACCAGTTACTTTACAGGTGACTAGCAAACAGGTGTTAACATCTCCATTAAAGTAAACGTAACGTAAAACCAAGTAGCGTAATCAAAAGCAAGGTTTATTCCCATATCATAGCCATTATTATTGTATTATAGCCATTTCATCCGTCACGTTACACCATCGTTAACACAAGTAATTGAAGCCTATACTAACATGGCTTTGTACGTGCTCTATGTTCTGAGTAATCCACCCAGAGCAACCGCACAGCCAGATCGTATTGGACATATGCATGCCACATTACATTTTTCAACTAAACTCATTCCAATCTTAACTCCGCAACGAATGATTGTCGATATACAAACCAAAATTGCTGTCGCCTAAACATTTATCGTTATAAATTTTATTTGGCGAAGTGTACTTACTAAGTGAAAATAATTTCATTATTAAAAGTGGAATAGATTAAGGTAACAGCTTTGATTAGATTAAACTATGGAAAAAAAGCGCCAAAAATAAAACCGCAGAAATTTCAAATGTGCGCACACATAAGTTACGTTTTGTAACCAAATAAAACGTTCAGAGTGCTATAAAAAATCACGTTTCCTGTTAGTATGAATCATATATTTTTTGTTGTTTAGTTCATTATATCATTTTATTATTTCGTTTCTATAGCACAAAACCATTATAGTATTTATTCTGTTCTCATGTTGGTACAACATAAATTGAAACGTATTCATAGTTGACAAATGTCAATTGATTACAATTTACAACGGTTGAACAAGCAGTTTGAAATTTTGTTTTGTTTTTCTTTGTGTAAGTTAGTATAAAATTACAATTTGTTTAAGAAATGAAGTTTGAAACGTGACTATAGTTCTAATTTGTTTTTAAGTAAAACCTTCAAAGTATATGTCAAAATGACTTCGGAGGTCAATTTTGCAAAAACAAATGAATTTTTACAGCGACGAAAGTTGAGGCTACAGCAGGTTATATTTTTGTACAATATTATTTAAAAAACAAAGAATCGGAAACGTAATAGAGCTTTGAATTGTTTTAGGTTCGGGAACAATCAAAAGATATTGCTAAGAAAATTCGACAGCGTGCTAAAGTAGAAACTTTGCGGCAAGTGAAAGACGTGGATGCACAGAAAAAAAGACAGTACCTTGAATGTCAAAGGCAATTTGTTGACAAATTGCAAGAAATTTATGCTAACGGCTTACAGGATGTGGGCAAAGGTCATAAGAATGCGTCTGAGCATCTTCAACAAGGTACCTCGTATTATGATTACATATCAATAATAAAAATGTATGCTTATTTTATTGCTTTTTATAGTTCTTTTTAAGTATAACCTTTAGATACTTCTTATATATTATTAATTTATGAGGGTGTTTCTCTCATGTCCATAAAAATAATACATTCTATAAAGATCTACATATTTAAGAACCAGCTAGTAATTTTATTTTTTAGGGACCACAACAATTTCACTAAATATTGTTGAGAAGTAGAGGAACTACATTTTGAGTAAGATGGATCAAGAAACAAATCCTTTTCTGCATCCTTAGTTTTAAATAAATATGTGTTCACACCCGTAACCCAGAGGGGTAGGCAGAGATCATGGATTTCCATTTGGCGCGATCCTGGCACACCTCTCTTGCTTGTTCTACTTTCAGTTTAAAAAGTTGTCTCCCCTTTAAATATTTAAATAATAATTGTTAAGTACATTTAAGAACAATTTATGTCTAGCTGATGGCCATAGCTATTGCTAGTCATGATTAAGTTGTATAAATATATTTATCTTATGGGTGGAACTATTTAATAAGGATATTTAAATATATACATTGCTTGTTTGTTAGATGTTGAAAAGATTGACAAGTCAAAATTAAGGGGTAAAGAAGCAGTGGCTGAAGTACGACGAAGAAAACAAGAGATATTAGATAAGAAAAAGGAGTTGTTAGATAGAAAACTACAAGCCAGGTAAGTGTCATTTTACAATTGTTCATAGGAAATGATGAAAAAAAATCTATATTTATTTTAGAATTAATATAAACTTAATTTTCTTTCAATTTTAGGGAAGCAGCTAATGAAATAAGTAGAGAAAAATCAAATTTGGTGTCCAAAACCCTTATAACAGCCAAGGAGTCCAATTTGGTAGTTGACAATAAGGAATTAGATGATATTAAAATTCAGAATAACATAATTGAACCTGTAGAAAAGGTTGATATGGGAACACAGTTAAATTTACATGAACCAACTAATGGTTATCAGACTGATATACCAGAACTGTTGTTACCAGAGAATGAAAGTATAAGGGACACAATTGATGTACCAGAAAAACACTCTAAACACAAAAATCTTTTTGCACTTAGTGACGAAATGCCATCTAGTTTGCGAGGTGGTCCAGTAAACACGCCTCAATTTGAACAAATGAAGTCAACTGTCACATTAGTTTCTGAACATATACAGAACAGACATCTTCGCTTGCGAGAGACAGAAACGAAACGGAATAAAAGGCAAGATGAAGAATTGCAGAACATTAAACAGACCATTCTGCGAACTAGAGCTTCAAAACCTAAAGGTAATGACTTCGATAATGTGTGCCAAGTCCTGGACAGTCAAGCCATCTCAGTTCCATCATGGAAAGCTGAGCAAAATTTAAATTTATGTGCCAAAAAATGTGTAAAGTCTGTTTTCCCCCCTATCAATAGCAGAAGATTCAAATCAATCATTAATTGCACTAATACTAAGATTAACAATTCACCAAGGCTGTCCCAAAAATATTTTCCAATGAACAAAATAGAACGAAGCACAGTTGCAAGCAATAATTCCTGTATAAGGAGCTTCAGACAGCCAGGTGAAACAGTGTAAATATGTAATATTAATAAATAACTTTGGTGTAATTAAAATTTAGTAGTAGCTAATCCCTATTACTACTACAAATGCGAAAAATCATGTCAGCCATGGAGGGGGAGGTTATTAAATAGCTCTCAGTAGACAATGTTTTGGACACTGAACAAGGCACATGAACCCGATAGAGTGTCTCAAATCTTTAGAATAGTCAGGAGTACCTTCGCATAAGTTGGGGGTGAAAGTTGGTGTTAAGTAGTTTAGGCGTGAAAGCGCAATAGACAGACAGAGTTACTTTCGCATTTATAATATTAGTAGGGAAATAGTGAAAATACATAGCTAGAGTACTAGTAGTGGTAATTTATATTAAAAAGAGGTGTACTAGGATCACATCAAATAGTATTCTGTGATCTCTGGTTTACTGGTGTGTGCCCATTTCTTTTATTAGACAGTGTTTATTTTATTTTCTGTATCAAAATTGTGACACTTTATATAGAATACTACCAATTATATTATTAATAAAAGGACAGTAGAACTTTTCTCTCAATTTTATAGTGTGTTACATTGCTATGTTATTGTCATATTATTCCAAATGAAACTAAATGTAGTTTATAGTACACATAGTGTAAACATACATCTGATATATATCTTTTCCTTCACAGTTCATGCAATTAACAAAGATGATGCTGCACCAAGTACAAATTCTGTAGATACTGCAAGGAAAGGTTCGGTCACAATGTACAATCATGTGACAAAAGATAGCAGAACTTTGCTGAGTAATGATGACAATTTAGTAATTCGGGACAAGCATTTTGATGATGATGCCTTTACAAAGGCACAAAAAGAAGAAACAAATGATAACCTCAAACAACAAGAATTACATGACAAAATAGCAGAAAGAAGGAATAAAGTTGCAGTGACAAAAGAAAATGTTGATAAAGAATATAGGGACACATTGGCATTTTTGAATTCACTACCTAGAGATATGTCAGATAAACCCATTGTAAGTACATTATTATATATTTAATGCAATATTATGTACAAAATTGTTACATGTTTTTAACATATGCTTACAGAGAAATGCCTTCATGGATGAAAATCGTCAGCAGCTGTTGAAGGAGAGAAGGGAACAGAAATTACGTAGTGAATATAGAAGTTTAGATAAAGAATGTAGAGGACATCACAAGTGCAAGGTACATAACAAAGATTTAATTATTTGAGACTAATCTAATGAAATAGTTAATAACTTTGAGAGACTATCTATACTCTTATGTAATAATAAGTAATGTTGCTGTTAAAGTTGCTCTAGGTCACTCTATTAAACAATTATGGAACATTTCATGAAGGAAGCAACTGAGTGGATTACTTGATGTTAAGCAACTAATACCACTGGTGATGTCTATGATTGATCCCTCTAAGCACCATTGCCACTCTGTCACAAGTCAAATGTCACTCTGCTACTGTTGAATTCTAAATACTAATCAAGTAACTTCTCTGTATTTTATTATTTCATCATGAACTACATTGTATTCTGTTTTCTGTAGCATATGAAATGTTGCCAAAGAAGTTCGAAGTCATCAATAAATAGAAATGAGGATTCGAATGATGATTCCCAGTACTCATGGATTCCAGTACCAGAGAGGGCGAAACAACAAAGCACTGATGATATATCCACAGTAAATAAACATGGGAACACTGTTAAATTTAGTAATAACAATGACTATCATGAATATAGATCAAGTCGTAAACACTCCCCGCCCACTAAAGACATACCAAGTAAATCAAAAGTATCAAGTAATAGGTATGTTGAAACTGCAATCATTACAGAGATGGGAGACGAATCCACAGACTGCTCCTCCATTACTTCAGATTCTACCACATCGGAAAATTTTGCTTTAAATAGAAGAAGCAATAAAAACGAATTTTTAGAAAAATTGGATCCAAAGTTATCTGATGCTGACAGAATTATAATTTATAAAATTCTAAATTCAAAACATGACAAAAAGAAAAAATCTCATAAATCTAAATCAACCGATAAAGTTAGGAGCACCCAAGAACGTGACAAGGAAATATCTAAGCAAAAGGCAGATGAAAATGACAATGTGAAAACCAAATCATCATTTGATCAACTCACTGAAGGTAAATTGCATTTCGCATTGTAAAAGTTTTATTTGACTTAATTAAAATCACTTGTATGTCGAATACTGAAATAATTAACCAATCTATAACTAATTATATTAAAAAAATATATATAATTATTACATTATTATGAAAATTGCAAAATTTTTATATTAACCTATTAATTTACTAAAAAATATTTGATTGAAGTAATGAATTTTGTTGGCTTAAATAACATTACAAAACTGGACATACAACGATATCCAGTCTTATAAGACTGGATATTTCTAATTTTAAAATTTTTTGTTTGTTTCATTTTAACTTAAATTTTTTCCAGGAATCTACACAGCTGTTAATAAAAACGGGTAAGTTTGGATGATATTCCTCTGATTCCAAATTCTTGATTTCTACTATTACTAATATCCTATATCCAGTCAGGTTTATACTAAAATGAGTATTTACACATCTAATTCTGAAGAATGGCACTTATCTGGGGAAAGAAGTCCATGGTGGTAAATATAATTAATAACATCTTCAAAATAAAGTACTACTATATTATTAAAACGAAGTTCTTTATCGCACGTTATCCGTTTGTTTTCGCGGCGAGGCGCTAGAACGAAAAAATTGTAACAAAGAAAAAACACACCAAAACCGACATCTTTTTGCAGTGATTTTTCGATGCACTTACAATACACAAACATAAAATTATAAACTAAAACTTTTTCAATCGCTTGTCTTTTGAGAATATGTAAAGATTTAAATACCCTCGTTTTATTTAATTATTACGTAATACCAACACAAATAAGATATAGCGAAAGGAACTCCGTTGCATATGGGTACTCTTTTTTTGTTTTATAATTGACCATCACAAAAACCATAAAATAAAAATGTAGATATGTCTTAAGTACAGTGTAAGTTAGTAATGACTTATATTTTACATTAGCTATAGCAATAATGTATTTAATTTAAATTTTAACATACGAGGGCCAAACTGAAAGTTTTTAGAACTGGCAACTTAAAAGCATTATATTAAAAAAATAAGTTTAAATTTTGAAAATAGAACT